>CAUYLG010014629.1:0-33159 GCA_963573385.1 Cacajao melanocephalus
TCTAGAAGAAATGGATAAATTCCTGGACACTTACACCCTCCCAACACTAAACCAGGAAGAAGTCGAAACCCTGAATAGACCAATAACAAGGTCTGAAATTGAGGCAGCAATTAATTGCCTATCAACCAAAAAAAGTCTAGAACCAGATGGGTTCACAGCCAAATTCTACCAGACATACAAAGAGCAGCTGGTACCATTCCTTCTGAAACTATTCCAAACAATACAAAAAGATGGAATCCTCCCTAACTCATTTTATGAGACCAACATCATCCTGATACCAAAACCTGGCAGAGATACAACTAACAAGAAAATTTCCGGCCAATATTCATGATGAACATTGATGCAAAAATCTTCAATAAAATACTGGCAAACTGAATTGAACAGCACATCAAAAAGCTTATCCATCACGATCAAGTCAGCTTCATTCTGAGGATGCAAGGCTGGTTCAACATATGAAAATCTATAAACCAAATCCATCACAAAAACAGAACCAAGGACAAAGACCACATGATTATCTCAATAGATGCAGAGAAGGCCTTAGACAAAATTCAACAGCTCTTTATGCTAAAAACTCTCAATAAACTGGGTATCAATGGAATGTATCTCAAAATAATAAAAGCTATTTATGACAAACCCACAGCTAATATCATACTGAATGGGCAAAAACTGGAAGCATTCCCTTTCAAAACTGGCACAGGTCAAGGGTACCCTCTCTCACCACTCCTATTCAACATAGTATTGGAAGTTCTGGCCAGAGCAATCAGGCAAGAAAAAGAAATAAAGTGTATTCAATTAGGAAAAGAGAAAGTCAAATTGTCTCTATTTGCAGATAACATGATTGTATATTTAGAAGACCCCATCATCTCAGCCCAAAATCTCCTTAAGCTGATGAGCAACTTCAGCAAAGTCTCAGGATACAAAATCAATGTGCAAAAATCAGAAGCATTCCTATATACCAATAACAGACAAACAGAGAGGCAAATCATGAGTGAACTCCCATTCACAATTGCTACAAAGAGAATAAAATACCTAGCAATACAACTAACAAGGGACATGAAGGACCTCTTCAAGGAGAACTGGAAACCACTGCTCAAGGAAATAAGAGAGGACACAAACAGATAGAAAAACATTCCATGCTCATGGTTAGGAATAATCAATATCGTAAAAATGGCCACACTGCCCAAAGTAATTTATAGATTCAATGCTATCCCCATCAAGCTACCATTAATTTCCTTCACAGAACTGGAAAAAAACACCTTAAACTTCGTATGGAACCAAAAAAAGAGCCCACATAGCCAGGACAATCCTAAGGTAAAAAACAAAAAAAAACAAAAAAAAACAAGCTGGAGGCATCATGCTACCTGGCTTCAAACTATACTACAAGGCTATAGTAATCAAAATGGCATGGTACTACTACCAAAACAGAGATATAGACCAATGGAACAGAACAGAGGCCTCAGAAGTAACACCACACATCTACAACTATCTGATCTTTGACAAACCTGACAAAAACAAGCAATGGGAAAAGGATTTCCTGTTTAATAAATGATGTTGGGAAAACTGGCTAGCCATGTACAGAAAGCTGAAACTGGACCCACTCATTAAATATTATTCATAAATTAACTCCAGATGGATTAAAGATTTAAACATAAGACCTAAAACCATAAAAATCCTAGAAGAAAATCTAGACAATACCATTCAGGCATAGGCATAGGCAGGGACTACATGACTAAAACACCAAAAGCAATGGCAACAGAAGCCAAAACAGACAAACGGGATCTAATTAAACTTCAGAGCTTCTGTACAGCAAAAGAAACTATCATTAGAGTGAACTGGCAACCAACAGAATGGGAAAAAAATTTTGCAATCTACTCGTCTGACAAAGGGCTAATATCCAGAATCTATGGAGAACTAAAACAAATTTACAAGAAAAAAACCAAACAACCCCATCAAAACGTGGGCAAAGCATATGAACAGACACTTTTCAAAAGAAGACATTTATGCAGCCAACAAACATATGAAAAAATGCTCATCATCACTCGTCATTAGAGAAATTCAAATCAAAACCACATTGAGATACCATCTCATGCCAGTCAGAATGGTGATCATTAAAAAACCTGGAGACAACAGATGCTGGAGAGGATGTGGAAAAATAGGAACACTTTTACACTGTTGGTTGAAATGTAAATTATTTCAACCATCGTGGAAGACAGTGCGGTGATTCCTCAAGGATCTAGAAGTGGAAATACCATTTGACTCAGCAATCCCATTATTGGGTGTATACCCAAAGGATTATAAATTGTTCTATTATAAAGACACATGCACACGTATGTTCAACGTGGCACTATTTACAATAGCAAAGACTTGGAACGAACCCAAATGCCCATCAATGATAGCCTGGACAGGGAAAATGTGGCATATATACACCATGGAATACTATGCAGTCATAAAAAGGATGAGTTCATGTCCTTTGCAGGAACATGGATGAAGCTGGAAAGGGTCATTCTCAGCAAACTGATATAAGAACAGAAAACCAAGCACTATGAGTTCTCACTCATAGGGGGGTGCTGAACAATGAAAGCACATGGACACAGGGAGGGGAACTACACACCAGGGCCTATTAGGGGTTGGGAGAGCTAGGGGAGGGATAATAGGGGTTGGGGGTGTTGGGGAGGGATAACATTAGGAGAAATACCTAATGTAGATGGCAGGGGGATGGATGTAGCAAACCACCATGGCATATGTATAGCTATGTAGCAATCCTACATGATCTGCACATGTACCCCAGAACTTAAAGTATAATTTAAAAAAAAAAGGTATCAGCAGGGGGTGGTGGCTCATGCCTGTAATCTCAGCACTTTGGGAGGCTGAGGCGGGTGGATCACAAGGTCAAGAGATCGAGACCATCCTGGCCAACATGGTGAAACTCCGTCTCTACTAAAAAATAAATACAAAAATTAGCTGAGCATGGTGGCACATGCCTGTAGTCCCAGCTACTCGGGAGGCTGAGGTAGGAGAATTGCTTGAACCTGGGAGGCAGAGGTTGCAGTGAGCTGAGATCGGGCCACTGCACTCCAGCCTGGCGCCTGGCGACAGAGTGAGACTCTATCTAAAAAATAAAAAAAAGGTATCAAGACCAAAAGTAGGATCTGAGAATGAGGAACTCTAGGCTATAACAAAATGATAAAAGGTTTTACATATTCCTTGAACAGGGACAGCACTGAAGGAAGAAATGATTTGCTTGCTAGGCTCACTAGAGTAAAGGGCAGGAAGCATTTTTCACCCAAAGTTGCTTCCCCTCTGGTGTTCCCCTGGACCATCTGGATAGAAGTTTATGTTCAATCTACAAGTCTTTTTTTTAATTTTTAATTTTTATGGGTACACACTATAATAGGTATCTATATTTATGGGATATATGCGGTATTTTGATACAAGCATACAATGCTTAATAATAATCACATCAGGGTAAATGGAGTATCTATAATTTCAGCATTTAACATTTCTTTGCATTACAAACTTCCAATTACACTATTTTAGTAATTTTTAAATGTATGATAAATTATTGTTGACTGTAACAACCCTGTTGTGCTATCAAATACTAGAACTTACTTATTTTGTTTTGTTTTCTTTTCTATCATACTTTAAGTTCTGAGATTCATGTGCAGAATGTGCAGGTTTGTTTAATAGGTATACAAGTGCCATGGTGGTTTGCTGCACTCATCAACCCTTCATTTACATTAGGCATTTGTCCTAATGCTGTTCTTCCTCTAGCCCCTAACCCCCAACAGGTCCTGGTGTGTGATGTTCCCTCCCTATGTCTATGTGTTCTAATTGTACAATTTATTCATTCTATCTAACTACATTTTTTGTACCCATTAACCATCCTTACTCCACCCCTACTACTCTTTCCAGCCTCTGGTAACCAGCATTCTACTCTCTATTATGCAGGGCAGGTGAACCCCAAAATTGGAGCTCAGTCCAGGAATGTTCTTGGCTTTACTCAGAAAAATATTCAAGGGGGAGCCAGTGGTGTCAGACAGCAACTTTTGTTGAAATGGCAATGTACGGCAGCAGCAGAAGTACAGCTCAGTGCAGGGCAGGGCTACCCCATAGGCAGTGTGCCCAGAGTAGCAGCTCAGAGGCAGTGGTGCAGTCATATTTATAACCACTTTTAGTTATATGTAAATTAAAGGGTAGTTTATGAAGAAATTCCTAGGAAATGGGTGGTAACTTCTGGGCTATCAGGTCATTGCCATGGAAAGCAGCAGTAAATTCTAGGTGTTGCCACGGGAACAGTAAACTGACATGGCACAATGGTGAGCATGCCTTATGGAAAGCTGCTTCCGCCCCATCCCTGTTTTAATTTATCCTCAATTTGGTCTGGTGTCCGAGCCCTGCCTCTGGAGTTGTGTTCCACCTCCTATCTCATCTCCAGTTGTTTTTATTTTTAGCTTCCACAAATGAGTGAGAGCATGTAAATTTTGTCTTTCTGTGCCTGGCTTATTTCACTTAATATAATGCTCTGCAGTTCCATCCATGTTGTTGCAAATGACAGAATATTATCATTTTTTATGGCTGAATAGTACTACATTGTGTATATGTATGTGCCACATTTTCTTTGTCCGTTTGTTTGTTGATGAACACTTAGGTTGCTTCCAAATCTTAGCTACTGTAAACAGTACTGCAAGGAACATGGAAGTTCTGATACCTTTTCAATATACTGATTTCCTTTCTTTTGGGTATATACCTAGCAGTTGAATTGCTGGATCATATGGTAGTTCTATTTTTAGTTTTTTGAGGAACCCCCCACACAGTTCTCCATAGTGGCTATACTAATTTACATTTCCAGCAACAATGTATGAGGCTTCTCTTTTTCTCCATCCTTATCAGCATTTGTTATTGCTTGTCTTTTGGATAGAAACCATTTTAACTAGGGTGAGATGATATCTCATTGTGGTTTTGATTTGCATTTCTCTGATAATAAATGATGTTGAGCATTTTATCATATACCTGTTTGCCATTTGTATGTCTAAGACATTTTAAGAAAGGTCTACTCAGATTTTTTAGCCCAATTTTAATTGGATTATTAGATTTTTTTCCTATTTAGTTGTTTAAGCTCCTTGTATATTGTTTATTAATCCCTTTTGCAAGTCTTTACTGAATGTCAGCACTACTAAATGTTAAGACGTGGCATGATAGAGTAGAAAGAAAACTTGATTTGGAATAGTTAACACGGGGTTAAAGTCTTGGCTTTCCCACTTCATAGCTATGTGACTTGGGCATTTAATCTGCAGCTTCTTTGCCTCTGTGCTAGAATCATAATTGCTCTGGCTACATTAAAGGGTTG
Organism: Cacajao melanocephalus; assembly: GCA_963573385.1. Classification (NCBI taxonomy): domain Eukaryota; kingdom Metazoa; phylum Chordata; class Mammalia; order Primates; family Pitheciidae; genus Cacajao; species Cacajao melanocephalus. Next base: position 5,348 of record CAUYLG010014629.1, read on the forward strand.
ATGAGAGGATAAAATATAGATGTAAATGTGCTTTCTTATCCTGTTAAACATTACAAAAATTATATGTTAACATTAGAGAAGCAAGATAAAAAATTTTGGTTTTTAGCTTACGATCTGGTAAGCTAAAATAATTTGTAGGGAAATAATTTGTACAAGAAATATTCAAAGAGCAAAACTATTTAGCAAAGTGCTGGAGAGTCCTGTAGTTTAGGTTTCCTAATACCATGTGGCAAATGTTCATTGTGTCATGCAGACCAAGTATAGAAGTGAGAAAAGCAGTCATCAGGAAAAACTTCACAGGAGAGAAGAATGTGAGCTGGAAGTAATGAGGCGGAAAGGAACTAGGAGAACATTCCAGAATGTGAGAGATTCATGAGCCAATACATAGAGTGTGAAGTAAATCTGTGCAGTTTCTCTGCTTCCAGGAAACTCTGTCATATTTCAGAGCCACTGAAAAATTGTCTCCTACAAACCACAGTGGGGAAAAATATAGTAATTTCTTTTCCAGTAGAAAAAGGTACATCCCTCTTGACACACCAATTCCACTTTTGGGAACGTAGACTACAGATGTATGTGAGTATGTGTATATACACATATGTGAAATAATTTATACAGATAATCACTGCATCCCAGTTTGTATATGTGAGAAAAATATAATTTATACTCTAGAAAAAATAATCTAAGATGCCATCAATAGGATATTGGCTAGGAAACTGTGGTATACACACAATGAAATATTTCACAGATTTCATAAAATGTAAAATATATAAAGGCATTAGCTACATATACACTGACAGTGACTAATTATCTCAATTTATTAAGTGAAAAAAGCAAAGTCTAGAAGTATACTATATTTATATAAAAAGAAAATAAGAGTCCGTACAGGTTGCTTGTCAATGAATAGACTACTGGTATAAAAATGTTATAAATATGTCTCCTTACATGTCACTAGTCACGGATTAGGACAGAGGAATTAGAGGGAGACATACGTTTACTGTATATACTTTTGAATTCCATATCATACTTATGTATTACCTATTCAAAAATTACTTTAAATGTATTAGCTGTTGGCCCAGTGCTTTTCACAGACTCCAGATAAAATTACACTCTGACTTCAATCTAGGAAACCCCAATAAACAACGTTCTCTGAATACCCTTTTTCTGAAATTGCTTCAGGGAGATAATGCAAAATACAGCTGTCCAGCATAGAGTTCAGTCCAGTTTTCTGCAGATTTTACTGAGTGGCTGGGTCCTGTTATCAATCATATTGTGTCCCCCAAAAGTTCATTTACTGAAAGCCAAATACCCAACATCACTGTACATGAAGCCCGGGCCTCTAAGGAGACGATCAAGATTAAATGAGGTCATGAGGGTAAGGCCCTAATCCAAAAGGACTGGTGGCCTTCTAAGAAGAGGAAGCTATACCAGGAGTGCCATGCACAGAGGCAAAGCCAAGTGAGGCCACAGTGGGAAAGTGGTCAGCTACAAGCCAGGAACAACAGGAAGCCAACTCTGCTGGAAACTTGATCTTGGATCTCCAGCCTCTAGAGCTGTGAGAAAATAAGCGTCTGTTGTTTCGGCTACCCAGCCTATGGTATTTTGTCATGGCAGCCTGAGAAGATTAATATGGGTGCCACCAAGGACTCTGGTGGAGAAGTGCAGTTCACCAGCCAGAGATAAGCTGAGCTAAGTGGGAGCTATGCTGCGTGGCCTGTAGAGGAGCACCGTTGTAACACAAGAATATTCCACTAAGTCAAACTGACAAGAGTGGGCATGAGGAGTCCAGGGTTCTAGTTCCTGCGCAGCCATTCCTGACTGTGTGACCTGAACTATCATGTGAACTCTGCAGGATCTGTCTCAGATCCTTCCAGCTTCCTTAGTTCCTTCTAGCTCATTGGTTCCAGGATCTATAACATGCAAACAGAAAAATATGCCACTACCAAGAGTCAAGTTAGCTTCCAAAAATAGTGCAGCTTCATATTTGTGCAAGATAAACAGCAGCCTGTAACCTAGGAGTTCTCAATCCGTGAGACTAAATCTACTTTAGATCTCAAGGCCTCACAAAGCAGGCTGCTGCCGCTGCTGCAGCTGACGCAGGATCTTCCTCATGCTCTGAGTGTTGCTGGGATTCTCAAGGTAGGGAAGGTGAAACATGATCTCCTCTTGAGAATTTATTACTCTGAAAACCCACCTTTCAGAAACCCTGGCACTCCGAAAAAGCAGTGAAGAGGTATCCTGTCCCACAAGCAGACAAAATTATGTCAATTCCTGTTGTTATCAGAGGGAGAGAGGTGATGTTAAGCCAACAAACTAAAACACACATTTCACAAGAGTCTTCCATCCCAAAGAAGGAATCAGCTCTGCTGATAAGCAGATCCAACACTTGAAAAAGAAAGCCCTACAATATTTTCCCTTTGTTTTTGACCCTTAATATCACAACACAACGAAATAGCAATATGTAGATGCCTAGTTGAAGCGCTGATGCTTTTTTTTTTCAGTCAAAGGTTTGAAGTCTTATCATCAAGGGTTTACATGATGTAGCAACATCTAGGAATAGATATCCTATAGCTTAGGCATGTGATAATTTCTTTAATGACGATGAAGTTAGGGCTGTTTGTTACAAAAAGTAGAGGAATATGGTTTCTAAAGAAAATGTGACCCAGAATTGTAGGTGACTATCTCAGATAACTGAATTTGTCCTTAACTTTGGAAGAACACATTTCCAGGCCAGGTGCAGTGGCTCATGCCTGTAATCTCAGCACTTTGGGAGGCCAAGGCGGGTGGATCACCTGAGGTCAGGAGTTTGAGACCAGCCTGGCCAACATGATGAAACCCCATCTCTACTAAAAATACAAAAATAATCTAGGTGTGGTGGCATGTATCTGTAATTCTAGCTACTCGGGAGGCTGAGGCAGGAGAATCTCTTGAACTCGGGAGGCAGAGGTTGCAGTGAGCCGAGATCATGCTACTGTACTCCAGTCTGGGTGACAGAGTGAGACTCTGTCTCAAAAGCAAAAAAAAAAAAGAAGAACAAAACATTTCCATCATATTTGTTTCTAGCAAAGCTAAAAAAGAACTTTATTAGATCAGGAGCTACAGTAGACTTTAAAATCAGTTTTGGAAAGCAGGCAAGCCTTTTCAAGGAATCAGTGTAGAGAAGACAGTTTTGAATGCACAGAAAAATCTTATATGCAGAAGTATTTTAAAAACAAGATGGTAATATATCTAAGCACAAATTTCATAAATATATTCTAGATTTCTTGGGTCAGTATGTATAGGACAAATTCCTAGAAAAAGTTTTTAATCTTAGAATCTAGAACTCTGACTGGAAGAGTGGCTTCTCCTGAGTCATTATTACATACTGTAGGTACACAAAGACATACTGGTTTACCAACAAATATATTCAGTTTTGAGTAACACCCAATTGCCATGCTGGAAACTCCTTTGGAATATTAAAAGTAAATGCAATGAAATTTTACGTCAAGATCAAAAAATGTTTCTAAGTATATAAACTTCGAGATGAATATAACTGCCTAAAGTGATATAGAATTTTTGACTTTGTTCTTAGCACATATGTAGGTAGAGGCAGAGGTAATAGGATTTGTTATAAATATGTCTCCTTACATGCCAAATGTGTTGCTGGCTAAAATGTAATATTTCAATGTGTTTTTGTTGGGAGGGAGGCCACGTAAACATTAACTCCTTGACAGGTATCCTCATTTAGAAGTTTTTTCAACTTGCTAGAATCACAAATGGTACCAAATATAAATAAGTATGACAGTATGAAACCTTTTCAGCTAAGTTTTATAAGTCCTATGTCAAAATAATTACTGATAGAGTAGCTCATTTAGAGCTAATTTATCTGTGGTCTTTGAAAATTGCTACAGAGAAAAAAGAATTACATAAATCAGCCTCGTTTTACTTATAATCAATAATGTTGAATAGATGTGGAGATGCACAGACTCAATACATTAAGATATAAGCCAGATATTTCCCATATCTATACTTGGTCAGGTTTATGGAAAACTTTCAAAAGATTATCTTCCCATTTATGCCTATTGTTGTAAAAATGCAATATATCTTTAATTGTCTAACTGGAAATGTAGTACCTCATAATGAATTAAATTCCATGTTATTCCATCAAAACCTTTCTTTCTCTCTTTTCTCTGCATATTGTTTTATGTATACCTCTCTCTTTCATCATTGTCAATCTTCTCACATTTCCCCATTTTCCCGATTCTTGTACTATCCCTCCCTCTTCATTTGTCTCTTCTTCTCCTTTCTCTCCTGTCTGTTCAGCTTTAGTAATTATTGAATAAAGATTTGTGTTTTCTATTTTTAATTATAAAAGAAGATGAAATAAATTAAGAATTAAAAATAAAACCAAATTGAATGACAGGTGGTTTTGGGGGTCTTCTTCTTATAACCTTTCATTAATTATTTTTCTGCTTTTGACAGAAAATGTTTCCCTGCCTCTGGTTTAAAACCATGTCCAAAATTGCTGAATTACTATTTGTATTAGATGTAAGCACAAAGAGTAAGTTTAATGGAGGAAATAAATGGAAAAGGAGCTACAGGGATTACATATGATGGAGTATTCTCTTTTTATTGGGAAAGTGTCTTGAAAAATTAGGATGTTTTAAAAGCATAGTTCAAGTTTTTAAAAATGATATCAATAATTTAAATCTATTCAGATTTTGTTAAATAACTTATACATGCAAATATTAGTAAAAATAATTTTAAGCAGTTTACAAGAAAAGCTCATACACTTTATTTTTCTTTAAATTCATTTAACTTTTACTTTGATATTAGTGAATAACATTTGCAGAATAATGAGTTTGATGTGATTAATGTGTGTGTGTATATATGTATATCTATCTATGTATATTTATAATATTGGTCCACATATCACCTGAAATCATTTCATGGTATAAGTTCCCACTTCAGGTTAGGGAAATAAAATATATCAGTTCTGCTTAGAGAAAGCAAATAATTTTTTTTACAGATTATTATACAGTCAAAGCAGCATTAGTTAAAGAGTTACAATTCTGAGTATTAGAAATTCTTTCTACCAGAGTTTTCCTAGATTTTTTTTTAGTTGCAAAGTAGTGTGTTACACAGCCTTTATCGTACTTGATTAAGCTCACACCAGGACAGGTTATCTGGCTCCTACCAGAGTCCTATCAACAGCTTCTCATTCTAAGAACAGATCTATGATGTCAGCCCTTAATCTATCTGCCTCCCCCACCTTCTTCCTCTCCTCACTATCTTAAGCTTTGCCACACTGAACGATTAAGAGCTTGGGTCAAAATGATGTGGTTATATAAACACTCACTATTTCTGTCCTATGGAAATACTTTCCCTGTGAGTTGCTCAATATGCTTCTCAGCTAAGAGAATACATCTCCTTTCTGGTCTTGCCTTAAAAATAATACCATTTGGCCTAATCCCATTGACAAATTGCTAAACCTTTGAAGGAGGGCTATGGCATGCACCAAGAGACATGACTATGATTTGAACAGGGCCAGCAGCTTATAACCGAGCTAGATGTAGTGCAGAAGTGATGAGCTGTAAGGGGAAGATGGGTGAAACGACCTGTGTTCTTGTTCTAGCTTCAGCTCTGCCAACCTAGGTAGCACACATTCCCTCCCTGAGCCATTGTTTTCCCAATAATGAAGTCAGCTTTAATTATCTCTAAGGTCTCTTCTAGTTCTGTAACTTTTAAGCTTTTCAAGGAGAGCTCTCCATATTCCAAAAGTTAAGAACATTGCCTGAAGTGCTCACCACTGTACAGTTAGTACCTATAGCACTGTTTGACACAAAGAAAATGCTTAAAATATATTTGCTGAAATAATTAACAAAGAGGTAGGTTTGCCAACACTATGCTAAAGTGATTGTAATTAATTTACAGACTGAGCTTCTCTTTCTGCCTGATAAAGACATTTCTTAAGTCGATAAAAAACTACTTACTATTTATTGAGCCAAGTAGGAGAGGTAAAAATGATGAGTAAAGAACTGAATTTTGAGAGAAAAGGGTCATGGGAATATTTTTAGGGAATAAATATATGATATAAAACAGTACTACTATGGGTGCTAGCTTTGCTTTCAGTATTAATTTACATTGCAGAAAAGTACATGTACTCTCTCAGGATACATAGGAGAGAGACCTAGGCAGTGCCTCACCACCCCAACACATACTGATATTGGACTGAACTACAACCCTTGCACCCAACTTCAGACTGTTTACCAAAGTCCATTGAGTGGACTGATGACATCACGAATGAGAAAATAAGAGAAAGAAGGTAAATGGCTTCTACTTTCTTGCTCTTTTATGTTTCCCACTTCCTTTTTATACCTTGGTAACATTTTCCATATTCCAATCCTCAACATTCACCCAATCCCTAGCACACACACACACACACACACACACACTCACTCTCTCTCTCTCCCTCTGTTCCCCCCACAAACCCTGAAATCCAAGGGAAGGTGAGGAAGGTTATAGATGCATATGCTGATCATGTGGGAGAAAGAGAAGAGCTGCAAAATTGAATTTGTTTCTATACTAGAGAGGAGAATCTTGTTGAGGACTACAGGTGATGGCAGCTAAGAATTATATCCCCATTTTTGTCCAGTACTCCATTTACATTCTGTTCTCCTTACAGATTCCTCACTCTCATCTTCTTTGAGTGAGTCCTTGACTTAGACCATCAGAATAGTACCAGCAGCTAAGATTTCAGAATGGCCGACAGGAGAAGTGCACCCACATCAGGAGAGGAAGGGCAATTCTTCAAGTTAGTGGAAGGATTGGGGTTAGAAAGTTGTGTACCAGAAACCAAGTCAGATTCTGAATTCAGTGTACTAAAAAAAAACCATAATACCTGCTGCAGTGTTTCTATGCTGGTTTCAGTTCACTCATTCAAGAGCATTCAATGAACTTCTATTGAGTATTTACACTGTGCCACGCTAGGTTCTAAGGCTACAGTGGTGAACAACAAAAAAAAATACATCATCCCTGCTTTCATGAGGGCTTAAACTTCAGTGGGAAGATGTTAGTAAAAAAAAATCTCCACCAATAAATGTACAATTACAAACTGAGACAACTAACAAAAAGGAAAGGAATGAGATTCCCTGGCAGTGTTCTACAAAGGAGCCTAATGTAGGGTTAAGAGTCAAGAAAGACTCTGTTGAGAAATTGACACTAAAGCTGAGCTCTGAAGAATGAGTAGGAGATTTCTCAGCAGAGATGGGCGGTGGGAAGCAGAAGAAAAATGAAGAGGCAGGAAATTATAACCTCTTGAACTCTAAAGTCTGTGATTTTCTACATTATCTTATTTAGACGTTGCTAACAGAATTATGTTTGAAAACATTCTAGAAATGCAGTTGTTGGTGAGAACACTCCCATAAGAGGCTACAGATCCAGGTGAGTATGGACACAGTATTCTGACCAATGATCCTTGTGTCACCAATTCTATATCTTATAATAATCCTTTATATATTTTGTAACTACAAAATCATCCCTACAATTTTTTATAGTATCTAAATTTTTTATAGTATCTATGATTTTTTAATAATATCTTTATAATAATCTAGTCCCTAGGTTACTTTTATAAGAAGTTGTCTTTGAGACATATGGACTTCAAGGTTAGTGCCATTGTAATATAACCATTAATCATGGTTATTGCTAGAAATTGCTTTCTACCAGGAAGTTAACAAATCTTTACTTTCAACTCGTCTCCATCCAGGCCAGAAAGAATTGACAAATCAGTAACTACATTGTAGGATTACTTCCTTTTTTATTAAAAATGAGTTCAATTAAGAGATTCTTGTTTTAACAAACAGCATGGGCAAAGACTCCATGCCAAGAAACAGCATGGCATATTCAGAGCATGTTGGAGAGAAGTGGGGGGATTAGGAGGTAAAACCAACAGGGCTTGGCAGGAGACAGGATATGAGGAAGGAAGGATGAGGGAGGGGTTGGTGTCAAGTATGACCCCATGATTTCTGACTTGCTCACCTGGACAGATGGTAGAAGAGTCATTCTTCAAGTTGGGGAGCATAGAAAAGATCCAAATTTGGAGTAGAAGATATATTTTGGACATGCTAGGTCTGGGGTAACTTTGAGAAATCTAAGTAGAGATACTGAGTGGATGCTGTGGAGAAGTTCAGGAGGGAATATTTAAATTTGAAGCTATCATTTGACGCATAGATATGGATGAGGTTGAACAGGCAAGTGGCATAAAGAAAAAAGAGAAGGTGGTTTAAGATCAAGTATGGAGGAATTCCATATTCAGTGCTAAGCACAGGAGAAGAATCCTACAGATGAGTCAGAAAAGATACACTCAATGGCTCATGCATGTAATCCCAGCACTTTGGGAGGCCGAGGCAGGCGGATCACCTGAAGTTGGGAGTTCGAGACCAGCTGACCAACATGGAGAAACCCTGTATCTACTAAAAGTACAAAAAATTAGCCGGGCATGCTGATGCATGCCTATAATCCCAGCTACTTGGGAGGCTGAGACACGAGAATTGCTTGAACCTGGAAGGCGGAGGTTGCCATGAGCCAAGATCACACCATTGCACTCCATCCAGCCTGGGCAACAAGAGTGAAACTCCGTCTCAAAAAAATAAAAAAATATATTCAAGAGAGGAGGAAAAACCAGGTAGGACCAATGCTACAGTTAGGCCTGCAAAGAGAGAACGCACAGTTTTCAGGTACTAGAATTCTAGGATAAGGCTTCCTTAAGGTGGTATGAGAGTCTATGCACTATGCAAATACTTAGAATATTTTTCCTGAATTGCAGATAACACCTATGAGAAATGTGGCTACAACAAAATGAGTGTTAACCAACCCATCCTAAAAATTGATTTTTGAAATATAGCCCATTTGTAATTTGAGTATATCATGTACTGTGACAGAGGAACACGTTTTACTTTAATTATATATTAAATATTTTGAAAGAATGCAACTATTTTTTTCTAATACCACTCTATTCCTGGAATGTGCTATAATTTGAATTTCTATTTTTAAAAACTAGAATGAAGAGTAGGAAGGAAATTATATATATAATTTATATAATGCATTTATGTAATATATATATGCATTTCTCCATTTCTTGTGCATTTTTCTGTTGTCTGTGACTGACCACTTTAGCTGTCAGTTTTGTAATCTCCAGTAAACTAATTGAACTCTTCCTTCTGTGTGACAGCAGTAAGAATTGATCAACAAGATCACTGGGAAAGTGACATCTGGCAACGAGGAACAACGGAAGGGGATACAGCTAATGCCATAGATAAATGTTAAGTTCCTTTAAATTTAATCCTCTCAGTAAGACAAGGTTGAACTGAACATGGTTGATTAAGCAATAGATGTTTGTTTTGTTTGACAGAAAATCTGAGGCTGTGGCACTGCCAAAATCCTTATCTATTTCAAAGAGACAAGGAGGTGCACTGATAAAGAAGGGCCTCTGAATTTCCAGCTGTGATGTTCATTTATACCTAACAGTCTACTTAAATAGCATGTTCTCCCTAAATATTAAGAACTGTTTTGGATATTAACAGATCTTTTTATCTAATAGCAATTCTCTTAAATCCATATATTTAAGTTTCAGAATTTTACTTGAGAGTATCAAACATGGTGAACAAACCAGATTTAGAGATTTCCTCCTTTAAAGCAAAATGTATATATCGTTGCATTTATATTGAATTGATAAAATAATGTTGGTCTAAAATATAGATATCTGTAAGAAAACTACACATGTCTGGAAAAGTTAATCCCCAATGAGAGAAAAAAAAAGAATTCTCTGTACTAGGCTAGCTCTTAAAAAGCATTTCAAAAATTTCAATATTTGCTTGTTTTGTATTTTATTACATTTTGGTTTTCAATGTAAAATATTGATTTCCAAAGGTTAGAAGGGAATTGAGACACTAATAAATCCCCACCTCTTCTTTTTATAGTCTAAAAGATTCATATACACACACCTGAAATACAGAAAGAACTTGAAGGCAGCCTGCTTTTTTCTGTATTTCAATATAACAGAAATTTATTGAGCATTCAAGTTTATCTGTATATAGAGGTGGTGAGGGTCTTCTGTAAGGAATCTCTGAAAATACTCCTCCTTGAAAGTGAAAGGCTACTAGACAAGGATATGGGAAACCTAATTCTTTCTTAATTATGCCCTGTTAGGTATATAACTTTGGCCTAATTAGTAAGTATTTCTGAAACTCATCTTCTTTCTATCACAGGATGAATGGACTATTCATGTGCTTAAATTATTTTACTTTAAAAAATACAATTCGATGTTGAAGTAAAATTTCCCAACTATTTCATCAAAGTAAAGCTCTAAACATTTTATTTGACCAAAGGCAGATTCAAAAGTTGATATGGTCCCCACTCCTTGATGTAGTAAGATTAACCGAAATGAGTTGCTCTTCACTATAATCTATCCATTTTACGCTTCCCTAGCTTTTCACGGAGTGAACGTCCCATAGGTGCATCTGGTTGATCACAGAGAGATACATAACCGCTATCTCCATTCCTACAACCAAACAGTAGGCATCCCTGCATGAAGGGTACTCCAATTTTTGTGAGTATATTTCCATTTGCCAAAGTGAAGCCAGTGAAGACTCTGTGTTAAGTGGAAATCCTGGGCAATGAAGACTGTGAATACAAATGGGGAGATGATGCAGCTGTAGTCCTCCATACAAATCCCAGCAGTGCTCACCAATTCTGGCTGGATTAGAGATGTACTGGAAGATGCTTATCCATTAGGGTGTCTCTCTTCTATAAAATAAACATATTCTGTAGCCATCTGCTTTGGAGTCTCAAATTCTGGATTAGTTCATAAACAATGAAGTAAATTTCAATGTATACTTGAAAATTCTATTAGTATCCTTTCAAATGTTTTTTGCTAATTTTGATCATCTTTCATACAGTGCATAAGTTATTTGTTAATTTTATATTGGGTTGGCTTTCTTACTAATTTGTATTAGTTCTTTAATCTGTATATGTATTTTATTGGATATATGTATTGTAATCTCTTCTAATGTGTGGTTGTCTTTTCACCCTCTTAATGGAGTCTTTTAATGAACATAGATTTTCAATTTAATTAAGTCCAATTTATTAATCTTTTCATGGTTTGTGCTTTTTATTTCCTATTTAGGAAATCTTTGTTTATCCTAAGGTTACAAAATATTCACCTATGCTTTCTTCTAAAAGTTTATTTTAGTTTTCACATTTAGATTTACAATCTTAGTTTTTATATGGCATGAGGTAGGACTCAAAGATACTTTTGTTCCACATGAATATATAACAGACTTAGCACAATTCATCTAAAATGCCATTCTTTCTCCTTTGTATTGGAGTGAAGACAGTTCAAATTAAGTGACCCTGTATGTTCTGCTCTGATTCTGGATTCTCTGCCATGCTGTTGTTCCCTCTGTCTACCCTTGCACCAATATCGCACTGTCTTCATTACTGTGACTTTAAGTGTTCATATCTGGTGGAGTAAGTTCTTTCTTCTCCTTCTTCTTCAGCATTATCTATTATATCCTAAGCACATTTTTACATAAATTTAACATTAGCTTATCAATTTATACACATATTTATATATGTATGATGTGCTTGGGTTTTCATTGGGATTTTATTATGTCAATATTTCAATTTTGAAAGAATTACTATAATTAATTAGTAGATAAATTAAATCCATAATCTACAGTATCTACATGCCCACCCAAAATGGCTGGAATTTATAAAAGAAAATAACAGATAACATCAAATGTTGTCAAGAATGTGAAGCAACTGGAACTCTATGAAACAAATTGATCTAATCACTTTGAAAAAATATTTGACAAAACTTGTCAAGGCTAAAATATGCTTATACTTCACTCAGTGGTTTCACTCCAATCTAACATGTTATTCCATGTCCAGTAACACTGGAGAAGGAAAGATATTCTATGCATAAGATATTCTATACATAAGATATTCTCTCCAGTGTTGTGGTTTAAAGCACAAGTTCTAGAGTCAGACTGCTTCCGTTCATATGCTCATGTTCCAGCTCCAACTTACTGTCCATGTGATGGTAGGCAAGCTATTTAACCTCCCTATGTCTCATGTGGACAAAATGATTAGTGTGTGTTGTCTCCATATTGTTTATTATTTTCATCTGCAAACTGGGACAACAGGATGGATGATACTTACCTATCTCATAAGGTTGCTGTGCTAGGAGGACTAAGATAACCCATGTAAGAACAGTTACTGGCAATTAGTAAGAACTCAGGAAATGTTAGTTATTATTATTTTCTACCTATTTTCATCCTATTAATCTTTCGAAGTCTACCTAGTTCAAATTGCATCTATTCCATGTCATTTTTCCCAGATAAAGGGGATGAATACATTAATTCTGAAAAACATCTAGTTTCTTTCCCTCTCTACCTACCACCAACTTTATGTTAATCTTCTATTTTCATCCTTATTATATTTGACTTTGATTTTGGGTTGTTCTGTTGGTCTTTGCCTGTCCCTCCAGACTGCAAGCATCCCAAAATGAGATATCTCTGCTCCTCTGCCTGTCCCTCTAGATCTCTGACCAGTGCTCTGCACTTAAGGGCTCTATAGATGTTGGTTGCATTGTACTGAATTGAATCAGGGAGGGAGACTGCTGGATGCCTGTGAGAAATGTTACTTGATGTGTTTGCTTTCCAAGAAGCTTGCCATTTGAATTACCCTTAAGTGCTTAAACTCAACAGACAGTTTCTTAGTAATTTAATAGAAAGACAATGAGCAATTGCACTAAGATTCAGGAAAGTGGCTTCAATACTGGCGTGAAAATATTTGGGCTCACTGAAACAAGTGATTGGCAGTAAAACCTGCCTTTATTATGAAAATTTGAAGTAGATGGAGATTTTCCAAATATGATTTTAAAAGCCTTAGGGGATATTAAGATGCTTACATTTTTAACACAGGAGAATTGGATTTAACACAGGAGAATTGGATTTTTATATGTTGGGCTCAGTTTTGAATTTGTGGCTAGAAAGCCTCAGGCTTTTAATCCCAGAGTTTTGAGTTACTCAGGTTAAAACTAAAGACCAACTTACGCCAAAAGTTTTATTTATTTTGCAGTGGGCCTTATATCTCTCAGGCCACCCACTTTGCAGGTCCTCAGGCAACAGTACAAATGGGGGCCTCGTACCATATGTGTTTCTATATTTATCCGGTATACATTAAGGTAACAAATTGCTAAATATTTTCTATCTTCTTCCCTTCATTAAGACCTAGTAGCCAGGCTCTTTGGAGTTCCCCAACTTGTAATGGCATGGGGCTTCCCTTCTCTTCCCAACCCTGATCTTGAGGGACCTTGTGAGAGCATCTGTGGACAGTCCAGCCCATACATCAAAGTTCTATCCACATCTGCCACTAAAGACACCCTTTGAGCTTAGAGGAGTGCACAGAGACAGTATGGCCCACCCTCTAGAAGATGGACCCCGGGAGGAGGCTGCCTGGGCCCTGACATTGGGAAGTTTGGGGTTCTGAAGGGAAAGAAGTCTGTGGGTTCTGCATGGCCTATCTCTTGTCTCATAGAAACGAGTGTAGCTTGAAGAAGACCAGAACAAGGTTTTCTAAAGTTCAGGGGCCTTCTTGCCTGAGTCTTAGAGTAGTACTGATACTGCTTTTCTTATAATATGTATAGCACTGGAATACTTTTATCTCAAAATATTATATTTAAAAGCACTGATTTATATGACCTATTGGCATTTATATTTAATGATATTATTAAACAAAATTTTGGTATTACTCTCTTCTCCTCAACAATGAAAAACTTAAAGAATTGGCTACAATACTGATAGTTACTTGAAAGCAAGCAATCTTACTTTTTCATCCACCATAATTATGAAAGCCATGTTTTGTTCCCATTTCTATCTCAGACTAACTCAAAAGAAAAAAAAAAACTCTGAATTTTCATTAAAATCATGTCATAATAGGCCACTATGGTCAACTGGAGTATGGGTGGTCACTGATGAAGGTTCACCTGAAACTCACTTCCCTAACAATTGATTTGAATGTCTACCCCTCACTTGAGATTTTGCTCCTCAATAGTTCTAACTTTACTTTAGAAAAACAGCTGTCAGAATATCAGATTTATTTACCTACTTATTTTTAGAAAAACCAAAGCTAAAGCTATAATATACTATCTTAGATACCTCCTGGCCAGAAAACATGTCTAAATAACTCAAAAATAAGCATTAAGGCAAGTAGATTTGATTTCCAGTTTAGATGTCATTTTATCATTCTGTGAGATAGACTTGGGTAACACCACAAAGTTCCTAAATTTGTAAAGTATAAATGAAACCATTTATGTAAAAAAACTTGGCATAGTACCAAGACATTCAATAAATGTTCATTATCTTCTCCTTTCCCCTCCATTCATCTCCACTGCATTCAACTCAAATTTCTAAGTCATCACAAAAAGTAAATTAATAGTCACAAATTAGAATATAAGTGACTTTTATTCACTCAGTGATAATAAAATTCTGTATTTACGATATATAAAACCAAACTTCAGATTCACATGCACAAAAATCTCCTTAGAGTGAAAAGTATTTTGGGAGCTTATCAAGAGAGGTACTGGATAATGCTGAAGAACAAAGAACACTCTTAATATTAAATTGAGCTCCAAGACTTCATATTCTAAGTTTATAGCTGCGTTCTGGTTAACCTCATTCTTTTTGGAGTACAGCTACTCTTTTTAGAAATTACTTTTTAACTAATCACTGTCAATCATATTGAAATTATTGTGAAATAAAGAATCTCTTCTTTCAAAAAGCCACAATTCACATCAGAACACAGGGCCCTACAAAGAGCTTATGAAAGCTTCTGAGGCAGCTGCTTCTCTTGGAGAACTGCCGGAAAGCAGCCTGCAAACACAGACAGATTCCTGCCCATCCTGGGCGGGCGGAGGTGGAGGCTGCTGGTCCTGACCGGGCTGGGCCACAATAAGAAGCTGGCTGTGAAGCTGCAAGAATTCAATTTCCCTGTCCCTACATGCAACTCTGGTTAGGACTGGATAAATAAATGGGCTTCCCCCACTTTGTACTATTACACTATGGTCTGTTATGTGTGTGTGTTTATCAACTCAGCAAAATATAAAGATTCACATGAAAAATGGAGAATACCTACACATATACATATACATGTTAAATATCGTTACACTGTTTATATATGTCGGACCCTCTAACTTCTTTACTAAAGAAAACAATTCAAAGTTGTTTGTCAAACACACCAATGTCACATTTAGTGCCAGTCTGTGTGGAGACACGTACATTCCTGTTGCTTTTGTTCACAGATAACTCATTGAAACTTCTAATTGAGGCAGACTCCCGACTAAAACTAAGCACTATAGTAGAAGCTCTGGGAAAAAAAATTATATTAAAAAAATAAATAGAAGTCCTGACTATTAGGAGCACACAAGTTAACATTTACAAGAACAAATGTCTCCTAGAACATATGGAAAATGTTATGACATAATCAGAGTTTCTGCATTCTTTTAAATTCAACGTGAATCTTAAGAACTCTGAGCTACTGCTGAGATGTGAATCCATAGGTGAGCTGATTACAAACGTAGAGAATACGGACACATATGACACCTACAGAAACAAATAACCAGGAGAAGAAAGAATCTAGGTAGTGCCTTTGAATTGGGAGAAAGGTTTATTTTTTTCCCAATAAAATTAAGAGCTTCAAGATGTGAGAAGCTGTGATAGTGTAAATGCTTTGGACAACTAAATCAAAAGAAAAAAAGCTCTAATGTTTTTTAAAAAAATACATACAATTTCAGAAGAAAAATTCATGACTCTTCAATGAAAAACATGGCATTCTTAGTAAATGGCTCCTTTGCAGCCCCTTCTTCCTTTCCTGCTCTCTTAGCCTGGATCTCACTGCACCCAGCTGGGCCCCCTACTCACTTCATAGAGACAATAGCTCTGTCCTCTTCACATGCCCCTTTAAATGCTGTAGGCCCTGCCCACTGGCGCCAGGACTGCCTTTCTACTTCCAAGCAGACCTGTTGCTCCTACTTTTCTCCTCCTAATTGTAGAAAATTCACCTCTATAACTCTTTCAATACCTGCTTCTGCACCTCCTGCTTTCTTGGGGGATCTGGTCAAACTCTCTCCCTAGGCAACTGATGCTATTTGACTTCCCTTGACCCAAGGCTCTGCAGTATCCTTTTATTTGTATTTAGATTCAAAATTTTAACTTGATTTAGAGTAGGCAGTGTAGAGCAGTGTTTAAGCAAATGGTCTCTGATGACAGACTTGTTGGCTTTGAGTCTTGGCTCCAACATTTCCACAAGCTGTGTGCAAGTTACTTAATTTATCTGTACGTCGGTTTCCTCATCTATAAAGTAGGGAGAATAAAATCACCTAACTCATAGGACTGTCATGAGGAACAAATGAGTTAACATATAAAAGTCATCCACTAGTGAACCTTGTGTTCCCACCTTCAATTGCCAGTATGCTGCCCACAGAGAGCAGGTGTAAGAAAAGAAAGTAATATTAATTGAGTGCCTGTGAAGTGGCAGACCTAGTTGTATTCATATTCCTTATCTCATGTAATTTTCATCCCTTCTAGAAAACCAAGTGCAATCACTGGCCCTTCTCTGAATCTTGATTGAAAACAAAAACAAACCACCTGTAAAAAGACATCTTGTAGACAAACAGAGAAAACAGAACATGAGTTGTCCAGAAGACATGAAGTGTTGGAGGATACTAAAGAATTTTTTTTTTAAGTTGTTAAGTGTGATTATGTCATGGTGGTTGTATCTTTTGAAATTGCTTTTTCCAGCCAGAGATCCATATTGATGTATTTACAGGTAAGATTATGTGATGGCTGGGATGGACAATAAAATACTCCACTACTGTTCTACCCTACAAAAGTATGTGATGGATACATGATACAATAATGGTATTTTGATAATATTTGAAGGTGTATTATGGGAATAAGAGGTATTATTCTTTCTATATATATTGTATGTTTGAAAACCCTCAAAATAGATAGTTTTTTAAAAGAGGGAATCTCATTTACAAATGAGAAAATGGAGGTATCTACAGGTTAAATAGCTTGTCCAAGGTCACAGATCCAGTGTTGGAAGTTCTCTTGAGTTCATGCCAAATTGCATTCCAAAGAGTGGCTCTTCTAAGCCTTCTACTTTGTCCTCTTTACACAAAATTTCTCTTTATTTTCAAATATTTGCTCTTTCTTCACTCCAGTCTCTGAGGAAGTTTTTCTTTTTTTCCCAATGCAACCTCTCTCCAATCCTGTCTAGAGAAAAGCACGCTGATTTAAAAGACTATCATTAATATTGATTTTGATTGAGAAATCATAGTAATATACACTCACAGGACATAATGTGAAGTTCTGATAGATGTAGACAATTAAATGATTAAATCAAGCTAGTTAACATCCATTCACTTGCTTACTTACCTTTTTTTGTGGTGAAACATTTGAAACTTACTGTTATTTTAAAATATACATTATTATTGACTATAGTCACTCTTCTGTACAGTACATCTCAAAACCTATTCCTTATGTTTAACTAAACCTTTATACCCTTTGATCAACAACTCCTTATTCCTTCCCTCCCCTGACCCTATAGCCCAGCCACTGATAACCATTGTTTTATTCTCTTCTATGAGTTCAACTTTATTAGATTCCACATATAAGTAAGATCATATGGTATCTGTCTTTCTGTGCCTGGCTTATTTCACTTAGGATCATGTTCTCCAGATTAATTTATATTGTTGCAAATAACAGGATTCCCACTCCCCCTTTAATGCTGAATAGTATACCATGTTATTCCATCAGATAATATGTTTTGAAATCAGGGGGCATGATGCTTCCATACTTTTTCATTTTGCTTAAGACTGTTTTGGCTATTTGGTATCTTTTGTGATTACATAAAATTATTTTCTTCATTCCTTTGAAAAATGACATTGGAATTTTAATAAGGACTGCATATATGCAATATTTTCTTTATCCATTCAACAGTTGATGGACATTTAGATTGTTTCCATATCTTGACTATTGTGAATAACGCTGTGATGAACATAGGAGTGCAGATATTCCTTCCACATATTTATTTCAGTTCCTCTGGATATATATGTCCGTAAGTGGGGTTACTGAGTCACATCATGGTTACACTTTTAGTTTTGTTGAGCAACCTCCATACTGTTTTCCATAATGGCTGCAGTAATTTACATTCCCACCAATAATGTATAAAAGTTCTTTTTCTCCAGATTCTCTCCAACATGTGTTATCTTTCATCTTTTTGAATAAAAGCAATTTTAACAGGTGTGAGGTAGTATCTCAATGAGGTTTTAATTTGCATTTTCCTAATGATTAGTGAAGCTGAGCATTTTTCACGTACCAATTGGCCACATTTGCATGTCTTCTTTTGAGAATTATCTATTCAGGTCTTTTGCTTGTTTTAAAATCAGGTTGTTTTCTTACTACCGAGTTGTTTGAATTCCTTATATCTTCTGGATATTAGCTCCTTATGAGATGTACAGTTTGCAGATATTTTCTCCCATTCTGTAGGTAGTTCTTTCACTTTGTTAATTGTTTCCTTTGCTGTCCAGAAATTTTCCAGTTTGATGCCACTGGTCTAATTTTGCTTTTATTGCTTGTGCTTTCAGGATCATATCCAAAGATCACTTCTTAGACCAATGTCATGAGCTTTCCCTCCATGTCTTTTTTCTAGCATTTTACAGTTTTAGGTTTTATATTTAAGTTCTTAATCTGTTTTTAGCTGATTTTTTGATATGGCATAAGATAAGGGTCGATTTTCATTCTTCTCTGTGTGGATATCTGGTATTACCAACACCATTTATTGAAAAGATTGTCCTTTTCCTATTTTGTGTTCTTCTCACCTTCGTCAAAAATCAGGTGACCATAAATATGTGGGTTTATTTCTTGGTTTTCTATCTTCTCCTATTGATTGATGTGTCTGCTTTTATGCTAGTATCATGCTGTTTGATTACAACTGCTTCATAATATGTTTTGAAGTTGGGGGCATGATGCTTCACACCTTTTCATTTTGCTGAAGACTGTTTTGGCTATTTGGTGTCTTTTGTGGTTCCATATGAATTTAAGGATTATTTTTGCATTCCTGTGAAAAATGACATTGGAATTTTAATAGGAATTGCATTGAATCTATAGATTGCTTTGGATAGTATGTAAGAATAAATGTTGTGCAGATGTCCAATCTATGAACATGGGATATCTTTTCATTTATTTGTGTTTTCTTCAGTTTATTTCATCAGTGTTTTATAGTTTTCAGAAAACAGGTATTTTATCTTCTTGGTTAAATTTACACCTGTGTATTTATTTTTTTACTATTGGAAATAGGATTAATTTCTTTTTCAGATAGTTTGGTGTTAGTGTATAGAAATGCTACTGATTTTTAGGTGCTGACTTTGTGTCCTGTACTCAGTCCTAACAATTTTTCATGGAGTCTTTAGGGTTTAATATATATAAGATCATGTTATCAGCAAATGGAGACAATTTTCCTTCTTTTTTCCTATTAGGATGCATTTTACTTCTTTCTCTTACCTGATTGTTCTGGCTAATATATTAGAAGGATGGCGCAGTCAAATAACTGTTTCTCTTACTGTTTGACTGTGGTTTTGCTTGGTTGTCGTGCAGTCCAAAGATGTATCTCAGCTTCACTCCAGAGTTCTGGGATATTCAGGATAGCATTTTTTTTGCCTGTCAATCATTGCTAGTTACATTTTGGGGGATGGAGGTGTGTGAAGCCAGAGAACTCCTATTCTGCTATATTGCTGATATCACTCTCCACGTCCTGTATTCTTAATTCCACTCTCCTTGCTTCCAATACTGTTATGTGACCTCTCCACTGGTTTCTTCCTTCTGTTTTCAATCTCTCCCCATTGTAAAACCTCCTTCTAATGACCTTCTTATTTATCCCTGTAGTCCATTGCTTTCTACTGCATCCTTCCCTTACAACACCTGCTGTTTACTCAGCCCTTACCATTGTTGTTTTCTGCTCACACCATTCAAAACAACATATTTCTCAAAAGTGAAAATGAGGTAGGAGGCAGACAGGACTGGACTCTGGCCGAGGCTGAAGACTGACCAAAACCAGGAAAAGGCAGGGAAATCACCTCTCCATAAGACACACCCACCAGCACCAAGACAGTTTACCATTGCCATGGCAACAACTGGACACTACCAGTCCATTTTCTGGTTAATTGTGAATCACCCATCTTTTAATTAGCATGTCACTAAAAGCGAGTGTAAATGTGACTGCAGACCTGCCCCTGAGCTGCTGTTCTCAGCACACTGCTTATATGAAATAGTCCTGCTCTGTGGGAACAGACACAGAGCTGTTAACACTGTTACCACCTCAGTAAAGTTGTTTTCTTCTACAACTGGCTCGCTCTTGAATTCCTTCCTGAGTGAAGCCGAGAACCTGCCCTGCATCAAAAACATAACCTAATTTCCAAATCATCTGGACATTTCTCAATTTTCATCCTGCTTAATATCTATAGTTGGCTGACAATCTATTTCTACCTGAAACTCTCTTTGCCTTTGATTTTCCTGTCCCTGGCTGCCTTGGTTCTCCTCCCCTCTATAACTGTTCCCCTAAATCTCCTCTTCCACCCATTAATTAAGAGTTCTGTCCAGATTATTCTTTTGGCTCAGTTCTGCTTCCTCTGAAAATCCTCTCCATTGTCAATGCTGCAACACTTGTCTTGAAATGAATCCTCCATTTTCTATCCCAAATCCAATCTTTCCCTGGAGGTCACAAAATCTCGTGATTGAAGGAAATCTTAGAAATCATTAAGTCAATCCCTTTACTCCCTGTGTGACTCCTCTCTACTCTGTAAAACAAGTGAACAAATGCTACCCTGCTTGGTAAACTATCAGGTACCAGAAGAAAGTCAACTCTATTATGATCTAGTTCTGTATCTCCAATCGCTTGCTTGACATCTCCACCTGATTGTTATTCAAGCCCCTCGGTCCTAAAACACCCCATGGGGAATTTATCAAATTTCTCAGAAACCAGCTTCTTTTCCTAAACTCCTACTTCTGTGAAAGGTACCACTGTTATTTTAGTCACAGGCTTAAGATTTGAGGTCTTCTTAGACATCTTTGAAATTAATATAATTTATTTTTTTAGAGCAGTTTTAGGTCCACAGCAAAACTGAGAAGAAACGACAGTTCCCACATACTCCCCTTACACACTCTTCCTACTCTCACACACACAGTCTCCTTTATCATCAACATTCTATATCAATGTGGCACATTTGGTACAATCAATGAGCCTATGCTGGTACATCACTATCAACCAAAGTCTACAGTTTACATTTGGGTTCACTTCTGGTGTTGTACATTTTACAGGCTTTGACAAATGTATAATGACATCTATCTACCCAGCATACAGAAGAGTTACTGTCCTAAAATCCTTTGCCCCCTATTTATTCATCCTTTGTTCCCCCTAAACACTTGCAACCACTGATCTTTTTGCTCTCTCCATAATTTGCCTTTTCTAGAATGTTATATTGTTGGAATCATATTGTATATTATCTTTTCAGATTGCCTTATTTCACTTAGGATATGCATTTAAGGTCCCTCCATGCCTTTTTGTGGCTTGATAGCTTATTTCTTGTTAGTGCTGAAAAATATTCCTTGGATATATGTACCACAGTTTATCCATTCACCTATTGAAGGACATCATGGTTGCCTCCAAGTTTCGGCAATTATGAATAAAGCTGTTGTAAACATCTGTGTGCAGGTTTTAGACTCTTAAGTCCTCTATAAACCTCACATCCCATAATAAAAATCTGTATAACAGTTAGGGGCTTAAAAGACTTAAAAAATACTATCATTTGATGTATGTATTATAACTTCCTATTAATAGAAAGCAGGCTCAAAGAAAAGGAGGTTTCATCCAAGGCCACGTAGCATGGAGGAGGAAGAGCAATGACTCAAGCTCTTTAAACATCTCTCTTGTCCCTCTACATTGTCAAGTTCTAGTATTTTGTGTCTAGAATTCACCCTTCATGTGCACTGCCACCAGTGTGGTTCAGAAAGAACTTCTTGTCCTTTGCATGAACTCTCACAACACTCTCCTAATCAGATACACCTCTGGTCTCCAAGAACCCCTCTTAACTTGACCCCTCAACTGCATTATACAGTGTCTAAATAGACAATACCATCACTTCCCTGCTTGTGAAATTCACAGTGTTTCTTTCTGTCTTACTGGAAAAAGCCCAGATGCCTCACTCTGGCACTTGAAGCCCTTTAGCTTGGATGGTTATACCTCCCTCTAGTCCCTGTAAATTTGTTCATATTATAAACAGTCATGGTAATACCCCTAGCCTTATAGGTCTTGCCTGTGACTCTAAGCCTTCTGCCACGCAGGCCCTTTCCTGTTACCTTCACTGACTGATTTCAGCACAGGGCTTCAAGCCAGATCCAGGAGGCCCAGAGGACGAGAGTGCTCAGAAAGGGTCTCCAGCTGTCATTTTCTTGCCAGTGTAGTCCTAAAAGGATTTGGAGGAATTTAAAAAATGCCACAAATCACTTTCCTAGACTTCTGCAGTTATGCTCATGCATAAACTAAAAATAAAACGCAGGGAGGTAAAATTGCCACTAAAACTGCAGGACCTTATTTTTCGATTCAAAGAAACAAGGATATCCTGGCCAACGTGGTGAAACCCCGTCTCTACTAAAAATACAAAAATTAGCTGGGCATGGTGGCGTGCACCTGTAGTCTCAGCTACTTGGGAGGCTGAGGCAGGAGAATTGCTTGAACCCGGGAGGCGGAGGTTGCAGTGAGACAAGATCGCGCCACTGCACTCCAGCCTGGTGCCTGGCGACAGAGCAAGACTCTGTCTCAAAAAAAAAAAAAAAAAAAAAAAAAAAGAAATGAGGGACCCCCAGTAAATTCACTGAAGTATTACACAGGTTTTTTTTGCCTAGGGTTGTGCCAATTATAAACATTGCTGGGGTTTCTTTTCCTCCTATTTATCTGTAAAGTTACAGAAAAATTCTTTGAAGGCAATCTTACTGCAAAGAAAAAAAAAGTATATATATGTAAATAACTTTACACAAAAGAATGTTAAAAGAAATGCATGGCAATGAATAAAATGAGCTCAGGATTTCCTGAAACATAATTACTTGCTTTGTATAGACTACATTAACATTTTCTTCTTGTTTATGAAAAGACACATTCTCTTGAATTGCAGGATGTAAATAAAATTAAGCTCTAGAATGAAAAGATCCAAGTCAAATATAAAATACCTTATAATCATCAAGAAAATAATTTTAGGTATTTGTGGCTGATACCTTTCTAATTCTATGGAATTGATTTAAAACTACATTTTCCAGGTATGAAAAAAATATTTTTTAAAGTATCACTGTCATGCTTTGTAAGAGTCTTTGACTAAAAGGCTATATTTAATTCTTATTAGTTGGAGAAAATAAACAATCAGAACTAGAAAATCCCAGAAGCAGATACAGTATTTGAAATGACTTCTTAATTGAGTTGTTTTCAGGATTAGAAGTATGTGCTAAACTTTCATTTTTATTACCATCACCTCTCCCACCCTCCACCACCAAATTCTCAGCATATGTTTAAGAACTAAACTGAGATTTAAATATCTGCCATCTGGAAATGCATATGAAAACCTTTCCACATTTCCAAGTCTGGTAAGACCAAATATCTCTTTTATGTGTCTCTAATGCCAACCAATTCAAATGGTTTTCAGAACAACATGTATTTAAATTATAGATGTTTCCAGCAGCAGGGTTATTTTTTTGGTCATCTGATGGACCTCTCAAACTGACAGAGAGCTTTAAACACATAAACATTATAGTTTAGCATTTTTTGGTGAGAATCTAAATTCAGCTTATAAATCAAAATTCCCCATACACTCCTTGAATCCCTCAGGAAGTACAATACAAATGACTGATTTGTGTATACTGAATCACCTGCTTGAAAAATCAGATCACCTCTATTAACTCTTAGATAGTGTTTTTCATTTATTCAGCTTGCTCTTCCACATAGAACTCTCTTCTCAGTTTTCAGCCAAGGGAGATTTCTTTTTTTTGGTTTGATTTTTTTCCATTTTACTTTGTTTTATTGGTCAACTTCAAGAAAAATACATACATTTTGTAGGTTTCTCCAACTGTGTTAGCTTGACTGCTCCATTGCCTATGGTGTACTTTCACTGAATGTCTAGTCAGTGGAAATATTACCAGACATTTTTCTCTTCTTCCCCCTCCCCAATAAAAGTTTCATTTGGGTAATTTACATACACACACACACACACACACACCCCACATGTGCACGCATATGTGATGCAACTCCACATTCTAAGCTAAGGTAAAGGTGGTATAACCTGCACAAGGGCACCAGGCTGAGTGGCAAATGGGTGCTAGAATACAACTTAATCTCTGCTAGCCAAGCCTTGTGTCCACAGAGCTGGTTCTGCTCAGGGAATTCTTTGAATTCTTCCAGAGGCAACTTCCTAAGTGATCTGGCTCTAGAAAACACTGTCCTTTTGTCCTGTTTATTGTCCCTTTCCTACTGCCTAGAGGACCTGAATAAAGGCTATGGGCCTCTTCACCTAGATCTTTCTAAATCGTCAGGAAAACATGGCAAACCCTAGAAACTATGGCCAACCATACAATGCCTACCTCCTTAGCTCAGTCTGCCAATGACAGTCAGGCTGAAGCTAGACCATGTGCCATTTTATGATGTGTTTATTTCAGAAGATTTTCATGATCTAAGCTGTTTCGTTTGGTTACATTATTGAGTCAAATCCACAGAGGGTTGAGGATGAGATCCCGGCTAACTAGATCCATTGCATTAGACATGAAAATAAATAAACACTATGGTTAGTCTGTGTGAAGGAGGACCAGAGCTGTTAAAACCAACATAAAGTGGTAAAAATTTATTCAGGACTATTGCAGTAGAGAAAAGGAGGCCTCAGAATAGAACTGGGCTCAATTCCAAATACACATGGGAATGTAAGAATTTATAGCCAAGGAGCTAACTGGAGGTCAGCAGATGGAAAATTACTAAGAGAAAACATCAGGGGTAAGGTGGGATTCTGCCTAACCCCACCTAACAGGGTTCTTGCTAAAAGCAGGCCAGGGTGATCAGATATCACATGGGGTTGGTAGAGGCTGAGGAACCTAATCAGATATTGAGCAAGGGATTCTGGCTAAGCCAATGTAACAGGATTCTTACTAAAAATTGGACAATGCAGAGATGAACATGGAAATCCAAAAATGTAGGCCTAGTTGAAAAAGAGCTCAGGGAGCCTGAGTAGAGTTGAGTTTGGTCAAGGAGAGAATCTTTGTCAGTTAGGTACCAAACAGAAAAAACAGTTTCTCATCCCTGTAGTTCAGCTTTGTCCTCCAGCAAAGTATTGCTATCTGCTCACAAACACCTATTGAATGGCATCAGAAATCTAATGGCTCAGAAGGCAACAGAGGAAAAGGGGCATAAACACTCAATGTGCCCCTCCACTCAGCTGTTTAGACCTTTTGTTCCCCTGGCTAACAATGGAGGTATATGGGTAATCTCTTGCCTGCAAACTGGAACATTAAACATATGGATTGAATCAGGAGGACATCTGACAAAAGTTACAGATAATTCCACTTTAAAGATAGCTGTGCTTTCCATTTCCAAATGCTTTAATCATTTGGTCTGTATGCCTGTCTCCCCAACACAGGCCCCTGGGGAAATAGATGTGTTCCATTGTTACAGGTAGAAGTTCCACATTTGGGAAGCAGGCTATTGGTCATGCCCCATGCGACAGCCCCTCTGTCCCTGGTGCCTTGATACTCCACTCACATGAGAAATGGCAAATCAAATAAACTTTTGTGGCAGTGTACAGAACTCCAAAGGGAAAACATGAGCCGTTAGCTAATCCACACAGCTTGCTTGCCCCCTGCAACCAATGTACACGGGAGAATCTACATTGCAACTCATGCTTCGTGCCTCATCTGAGCAGATGCTGGGACAGCAGTAGCAGCAGTAGCAGCAGCAACAATTGGAGGCCCAACAAATGTGCAAAGACATTGGTGCCAATTTAAGAGAAAAAGGGGTGACAGGAAAGAAAGGCCTCTTTACATGAGCAAAAATGGTCTCTGGGGACAGTCAACTGGTATACAATGTGAACCAAGTCTTATGATCTCTTTGCACTGGGTTTTTTTTTTTTTTTTTTTTCTGCAGGCTGGTAGAATCACAGCTCCCTGGAAGCCTCAGATATGTCAGCTTATGTTCCTCTTTCATAATTTTTATCCCCCTTCTAACCCCGCCTCACTTAGGAAAAGAACATATGGACTTTGTTGAGAGGCTGTTGTGGAATGTATAGAGTGACAAAGGCAAAATATGCAAAAGCACCCTTAAAAATGTCACATTATTGGCTTAAAGGGTTTGTACAGATGGGAGTAAGGTGATGCCTTTGAAAACTTTTTGTTTGGTTGGCTGACTTTTTCAGTTACAGCTCATTTCTCAACCCAAAAGCAAAATATATCATTCAGTGACCAAGCAAGTTAAAAACTCTAGTATAAAACAAATACTTTGAGCATATGGCATTTTCCTCACCCTAACACCTTCTTTTTCATTCTTTATATCTAAATGACAAATGAATGAAAGCTGATTCAGGAAAGCAGACAGGCTAAAATGTTAGAGGAAAAACTACCATCAAGTTGAGAAAGTGTTTTTATTATATTTTTGAAAATTCTTTTTTTTAAGTGCATATATGTCATGTCCAAGCTTTTCTATTTTGCCTAAACAAAGTGTTACAAAAATTTTCTGGAAAAGCATTATTGAAGATGTTGCTTTACTCAAGTAACTGTCAAAAGCATTCAGCAAAACTAATTTCTCCCAATGACTTTCCATCTAAATTTGCCACACTGCAGTGAGCTAAATTCTATTTTTTCACCTCATACCCCCTTAAGTGTAAGAATCTGATCCTTAGTAGATGCAGAATGGGAAGTTTGTAGATGTTGTGAAATTCATAACTGTACACCAAATTTAGGAATAATGAGAGACAATTTGAGTGTACTAAATGCCTTCCTTTATTAGCTTATTTAACCAGTATTTATTATGCATCTACAATGCACTCTAGCACTGGTCAATAAAAATGTGTGTGACAAACAAAATTTAAAAATTTCTAGTAGCCACATAAAAAAGAAATTGGCAAATTATTACTATTATTATTATTATTATTTTGAGAGATGGAGTCTTGCTCTGTCACCCAGATTGAGTGCAGTGGTACGATCTCAACTCACTGCAACCTCTGCCTCCTGAGTTCAAGTGATTCTCCTGCCTCAGCTTCCCAAGTACCTGGGACTACAGGCATGTGCCACCAAATCCAGCTAATTTTTGTGTATTTTTTCAGTAGAAATGGGGTTTTTCCATATGTTGCCCAGGCTGGTCTTGAACTCCTGACATCAAGTGATCTGCCTGCCTCAGCCTCCCAAAGTGCTGGGATTAACAGGTGTGAGCCACCTCATCTGGCCAAAATTAATTTTTTTATATCTTATTTTACCTAATATATGCAAAATATTATATCAATAGATAATTCATTATAAAAATTATTGAAAAACTGGCTAGCCATCTGCAGAAAGCAGAAACTGGACCCCTTCCTGACACCTTATGCTAAAATTAAATCCAGATGGATTAAAGATCTAAATATAAGACCTAACACCATAAAAACCCTAGAAGAAAACCTAGGCAAAACCATTCAGGACATAGGCATAGGCAAGGACTTCATG
>CAUYLG010014631.1:0-17449 GCA_963573385.1 Cacajao melanocephalus
CGGCGGGGGGTGTCGGGAGGCCACTGGGCCGCGCCGTGTTATGCAAAAAAAAAAAAAAAAAAAAAAAAAGCCGCCCCCCTCCTCCTCCCAACCCCCCGCCGGCCCCCGGCCCCTGCGGCCCCCTCCTTCCCTCCCCCACCCTACCGCCACCCTCACCCTCCTCCTCCTTCTCCTCCTCCTCCGCCCCTCGCCGGATTTTTGTGCAAAGTTTGCAGGCGTCCGGCCGCGCAGCCCGGTGCGGAGCTCACAATGAACCCATCTGAGGAGGGGGAACGGGGCTGAAGTCGAGGGGATCTCAAGGGGGGAGGAGACCGGGAGGCGGTCGGGAGCGCGGAAGCTCAGTACCCCCCGAAAAAAAAAAGCCTTCAAATTATCCCGTGCCGCACAAAAATAATAATAATAATAATAAATATTAATGGCTCAAAAATGCCCAAGCGCCTGGTTTGAAGATTATGATGGATCGGGGGCGGGGGTCCCTCAACTCAGGCTACTTGGGAGGGGAGGCTCGAAACGGCCGCAGTGGCTCGGAAGCCGCGGCTCGGGGCCCCTGGCTCACGCCCCCTTCTCTGGCTCTCGGCTCAGTGCTGCGCCGGCCCCCCGGAGGAGGAAGGGGCGCGCGGGGGCGCTCAGGCGGCGGCCGGTAGGCGCGCCCGTGCCCCGGGCATCGCTCAGCCCGTGCGCCGGGCCGCCGCTGCCTGCCCTCGGGCTGCGGTGCTCAGCGCGAGGCGCGCAGCCGATCCCCAGGCCGGTGCCAAGTCGCCGGCCCCGCTAGCTGCCTCCATGGGCCAGGGGCTCGGAGAAGGGGGAGGCGGCGGCCGCGGTGGCGGAGCAGGAGGACGAGCAGGCGGCGGCGGCGGCCGGCGTCCCGTCCTCCCGGGCAGCGGCGGCGGCGGCTGCGCCCCGGCTCCTCCGCGCTCCAGCCGGCGCCGGCCCGCCTGCCAGCCTCCCTCGCGCTCCTGTCTTCTTTGTGGTCGCTGGCTCTCCTCCTCCCGATCCGGCTGCTGGGGCTGCACTGCAGAGACACATAATAAAGCCAGGCTTGGCTGGAAATGTAGCCGGGTCCCAGCAGGAGGATGTGAGGAGCGGAGTCCCGGCGGGGGAGCGCTCTGATCCCGTGGGGCGCCCCGCACTGCTCCGGCTCGGATCAGACGGAGAGAGGGCCAACAGCACCGAGCGATGGACAGCGCTGGAAATACAGCTCCGGCCGCCCGCAAAACCCGGACCGCGGCGGCAGGCACGGCGCGGGCGCGGGCACCGCACCGGCACGCGGGGCCGGGGCTCGGGCGCTGGCGGCACTGGGGCGGGAGGAGGGAACAGTCTCAGGGCCCACGCGGCTGTAAAGCTCGCCAAGACTTATGAGCCTCACAAACTGCAAAAAGTGAGACAACGGGGGAGCAAACCGAGGTGGGCTGCCCTAGCATTGCCACCTCTCGATGTACGCCCCACGCACCTGAACTGTCCCGGGACCTGGCTCTGCCAGGTTGGCTTTTGCCCACAGGTCGGTGTTCAAAGACCACCCGTGCCCCACACCCAACAAATTTTTTCACCACTGGACTAACCCCATGCGTTCCCTACACCCACATTTGTAGAATTCTCGCGCCTGGTGCGCATTTCCTCTGTGCGACTGTAAAAAGAACACCTTACCCCCGAGACCCTGCAGGAGCACACCACCCGCCACCCGCCACCCGCCCCCCGCCCCCCGCGCAGTTGGCAGAAGAAATAAACCAGCTCCTACTTTCTGCGAGGTATTGCCCCGCCACCAGGGGGCGCCCCGCGTCCCCGCAGCTCCGTAACCGGCCGATACTCGGGTCGCGGAGTAGGCCAGGGAAGGGCTCAGACTTGGAAAAAGTCTTCCCCAGGCGGCTCCACTAAATGGTTTGTCTGGAGCCTCTCCCTCCCCCACTAGCTGCAGGCGGCCAGGTCTCGGGTGGGGAGCGGCCCCGACCTCGCCCCCCTCCCAGGCGAGTGGCGCCACCTCGGGCCGGCGCGCCCTGGAGCCGGGAGAGCAGAGCGGGTGCGCGGCGCGGCGCTGGGGGTTATCAATCTCGCGGATCGATAAGTTGCCACTTGGAGAGGGGAAGGCTGCGTCCCCTCGGAGACGAGTTACCCAGGGCAACCTTTCACGGAAAAACCCGCTGCCCGCCGAGATCAGCGCCGGGGCGGGCCGGGCCACGGCGCCCGCCCCACGCAGGGTGCCCGCGCCCCGCCGCTCCCCAGCCTGCCCGCCAGCCGGGCCCGGCCCCGCTCAGCTCTCTCCGCGGTCCCGCCGGGCCCTGCTCGCCAACCCCGTGCTGGGCTGATTGCCGAGGTAGATGCCACCCCCGCACCCCCGTGGCTGGGGAGCGCGAGCTGGAAGATGCGGAGAGGCCTAAGGCGGGGAGGGTGGAGGAGGGCAGGCGCGAGCGTCCTAGGCTGTCTCAGAGGTAGAGTCGGGTGACAGGCGAAACGCGACGCCGAGGTGGACACCCTGACAGCGGGAACCAGCGAGCGAGGCTCCCCGGAGGGGCCGGGGCCAGAACGGAGACCTAACTAGATCTAACTAGACCCAAGCCCTGAGGGCCACCCCTCCCCTGGTTAGCGCTGCCATCCCCAAGCCACAGTCCTCCCCAGCTCGTGCGTCCGAGAGTGTCCAACATCTCGGCCTCCAAGGAGGGAATGGGAGACTACCCCCGCTGCCCAGGGACGGATGGGGTTAGGCTGAACCAGGGGTGCCAAGGGCCGAGGCGAAGGCAGGGGCAGCAAGGCGCCTGGGAAGGAGCCAGGAAGGAGGGGCAGAATCAGCCGCTCCCCCTACCCCCGCCGGCGCCTGGGATCGAGGCCCGCGGAGAGAGGCTGACAGGCGGCAGATGGCACACGCTGGGGGAGGGGGGCGATTGGCCTCGGCTCCGGGGTGCCCCCGCCGCGGGCTGCCTCTCCTAGGGGGAGGGGGCGGGGAACGGTCCCCAGCTCGGCTGCCCAGGCTCTCTGGAGGGCTGGAGACTGCGGATCCTGCCCAGCCGGGAGCCTGGAGAGTGCGGGGGCGGACAAAAGGAGCGCGGTGGGAAATGGGTGTGCTGGACGAGAGAAGAGGCCATCGGCGGGGAGGGGTAGTTGGGGTCCCACGGGGCTGCCCTTTTCCACTCCTAGGGGTCTGCTGAAGGCTGAGGACGGAGGTGGGGGCAACAGGATGGGGGGCCCGCAGTAGCCCATGCTGACCTAATCCTCAAGGACTCGATCCTGGAGCCGCGCACAAAGTTTTCCTGGCCCCCTCCCACGCGTTGTCTGCACGCACGTCCGCGTCCCGACGCCCCCTCCTCCCCCGCCAAGTTCGGCGTCTCCCAGCTCAGCGGCAGTCAGGGTGCGGAGAGAGTCCGACCTCGTGTCCGCCTCGGCCCGGCCCGCTTCCTCTGAAGCTTGTTTCATTTTTAACTCCTTCCAGAAAAATGTTGTTTTAAGGAAAATCTCAAAGGAACAAAAAGCCAATAGTGCCCTCCTTATTTGCAACCCCCACCCCCACCGCTGAGCTCGGACTGCAAGGGCCTCAGGGGGCACGGGTGACACCCGGGCCTTGCTAATCACGGGTGACCTTGGACCAGAAAGGGGTCATTTTCAGGTGATGTTTTATACCCCCCACCTGCCTACTTCTGGCAGGGAATAGGGGGTCTGGGCCCCTCTCCTGTGAGAAGAGCCCCCGCTGGCCTCTCCTTCTTTGGAAAGTGAACAGCTGCTTCTGCCCTGCTCAGAGGAATGGCTGTGGAAACCCACTGTAAGCTGTAAGGAGCAGGAGCCACCATCATAAATGCAGGAGAAATTCCAAGTTGATGTTTTTGAGAACAAGTACCCACACAAAAGTGCATCTTCCTTCAAAGTCATAACTTGGCTGGAAAAGGGGAAACTTCTTGCCTAAGGTGGTGACTTCCCCAACCATTTCTGGATGCTCCTTAAGGATGTTTTTCTTAGATGTGCAGCAACTGAGGCTTCTTACTTGAATTTTCAAGAGGGAAGCGTCATTTTGAGCAGCCTGGTGAATGCACGAAGTTCTGGTGGGCTACAAAAACAGGATAGGACAATAAAGAAAACAAGTCAGGGTTCCCTTTGTGGCCTCTGACCTACAATCCCTGCAGAGCTCCCAGAGCTGCTCAAAGAGATGCTGTGCAATAAGTGACCAAATGTCCACCTTTGGCTGGGCACCATGGCTCACACCTGTAATCCCAGCACTTTGGGAGGCTGAGATGGGCAGATCACCTTCTGGGGAGGCCCTGGCTTGTGCTTGTAATCCCAGCACTTCGGGAGGCTGAGGTGGGTAGATCACCTGAGGTCATGGGTTTGAGACAAGGCAACATGGTGAAACCCTGTCTTTACTAAAAGTACAAAAATTAGCTGGGCATGGTGGCATGTGCCTGTAGTCCCAGCTACTCGGGAGGCTGAGGTACAACAATCGCTTGAATCTGAGCTTGAGGCTGAGCTTGCAATGAGCTGAGATCATGCCACTGCACTCCAGCCTGGGTGACAAAGCAAGACTCCATCTCAAAAAAAAAAAAAGAGAGAAAAGAAAAAGAAAGAAAGAGGAAGGAAGGAACGGAAAGAGAAAAAGAAGGAAGGAAGAAAGAAAGAAGAAAGGAAAGAAAGAAGAAAGAAAAGAAATGAAAGAAAGAGAAAGGAAGGAAGGGAGGAAGGAAGGAAGGAAAGAAAGAGAAAGAAAGAAATGCCCCCTTTTTCCCCTTCCATGCACACACATCACTTACTTTAAATGACAACAGTCACTTGAATATATACAATCGGGAATGAGTGGTTTTTGTTTACTGCTTTATTACTTGAAACTCCCAGTCCCTACCGGGGAGAACTTGCATCAGCCTATGAGGAACAGTCATTTTGGGGAGGGAAGATTTATCCCTCCAGTCTTTCCCTAGAGAATAAGTTCACTGCTTTGTTCCTACGTTTATTCAACATTTATTTATGATTGTGCACCTACTGTGTGCCAAGACTGAGGGTAAAACAACGAATGAAAAGGATCGCAGTTCCTCCCTGTTGGGGCTTGCTCAATAAATGGCCACACAAGGCCAGTTGTGATGGCACACATTTGTAATCTCAGCACTTTGGGAGGCTGAGGCGGGTGGAACTCTTGAGACCAGGAGTTCCAGACCAGATCAGCCAACATGGCAAAATCCCGTCTCTACTAGCAATACAAAAATTAGCCAGGCATGATGGTAGGTGCCTATAATCCTAGCTACTCGGGAGAGTGAGGCACGAGAATTGCTTGAGCCCAGGAGGCAGAGGTTGCAGTGAGCTGAGATCACGCCACTGCACTCCAGCCTGGGCAACAGAGTGAGACTCTGTCTCAAATAAATAAAAAGCCATAAAAATAATTATTTAGTTATAGTTTTGATCAATCCTGAGAAGAAATTAAAATTGTACAAAGAGGTGACAAAACAGAGTCTCACTGGTGGTCTGGCTAAGACCCCGACAGAGAAGGAGGAAGGAACCAAGGTGGGGGATGGAGAATAGAGTTCCCAGCTGTGAACAGTGTATGTAAAGGGCCTGGGACACAAAGGAGCTGGGGAATTCTAAGCGGGAGTTATCACAGCTTAGGCAAAGGCTACCAAGGCCAGGCTTAGGGGCCTATTCCATCTGTTTTCTAACCTAGCCTCCCTTGCTACCCAGCTGAGGAACCAGAGCAAGGGAGTCTATGCTTCCATTTTTCCATCTGCAGAATGAACAAATAGCATGCATCTCATAGGGTGGTCTGAGGGTTTCCCATCCATCAGTGCTGCTTGTCTGGCCACAAGACAGCAGTCATCCAGCCTTCGCTGTTCCCCCCTCACCTTTCCTCTCTCACCTTCACCACCTCCAAGGTCACCCATGTTCACAGAGATGCCAGTCACACAACTGCAGATCCCCTCCTTGCACCAATAAGTTCCTCCTTCTCCCTGTGTTTCCTTGATTCAGACTTGCCCTTGCTTTCTAGAAGCTTTCTAGCTTTTTTAGGTCTATTGAGAAGGTTTTGTGCATCTGTGCTTTATTTTAATGATGCATCTGTTTGTGGAATCCAAGTTTCCCCTGAACACCCCTGTCCTCGGGGCACTAAGGAAACAATGGCCATGCTCTCTGGTCAAGACTTCCAGGAGATGGCCTGGCAGCACGATCATGAACCAGCAGCCGCCACAAGGCCAGGTCTTCCTCACCTCTTCATTCTCATTTGCAGGGTTCTTCTCACAAGACTTGGTCTTGAAGCTTCTGAGGGTTCAGAAGAGAGGAAGGCAAGATGGAAAAGAGAGTCCTTTTCTCTGCTTTTAGTTCTCAGTCTGGTGTTTTGAGGAGGGAAATCCCTGCAGATGCGCCTGAAATTCCCCAGAGGTCCCCACTGTCCCCCCTCCCCATGACCACAACTCAAAGAGGCCAGCAGTGGGCCCAGACATCTGCCTCTCTGGGGCTGTAGTAGCATGGTGCCAAAAACAATAAGGCGGGTGTGGGAACCTCCTTGTCGTCTCTGGTTTCTGTTCAGCTGGGAAAGCCATTTCTATTTTATCATCATTATTATAATTATTTAATTCTTCAAGCGTCAGCAGTCTTTGCAGGGAACACCCACAAGGCAGCAAGAAAACCAACTTGGCGGGAGGCTACCCATGGACTCATACCCTCAGAAAGCTTGAAACTCCAGGCCCTGGCCCTTGCCTTGAGAGCATCTTACCCGGACCACCTGTAGCTGCCCAGGTGTGCAGCACGCTCAAGCCTGGAGTCACTTGACTCTCTTAAAATGCTTTGTTCTCTTAAAATGCTTCTTTTATAATGTTTGTGATTTGCTTTACAATTCTTTTTTCAGTACGATTTTTGTACATTTTAAGACTTCTTTTTTTTTTTTTTTTTGACAGAGCCTTGCTTTTGTTGCCCAGGCTGGACTGCAGTAACACGATCTCAGCTCACTGCAACCTCCACCCCTCAGGCTCAAGCATTTCTCCTGCCTCAGCCTCCTGAGTAGCTGGGATTACAGGTGCCCACCACCATGCCCTGCTAATTTTTGTACTTTTAGTAGAGACGGGGTTTCCCCATGTTGGCCAGCCTGGTCTCGAACTCCCAACCTCAAGTGACACACCTGCCTCAGCCTCCCAAAGTGCTAGAATTACAGGTATGAGCCACTGCATCTGGAATTTTTAAGAAAATTTTTTAAAATTCAGTTTAACAAATGTGATAGGATGCCAAATTCTTTCAGTTTAACCTAGAAGTGGTCCGGCAAAATGCTCTGTAGCATGCAAATTTCACAACTCACACACTTCAGGACTGGTCACAAGTCCTTTCACCATCAGTAGCTCAACCGAGCACACACCAGTCTGATCAGCAAACTGGACATCAAAAATGTGATAGGTTTAGCACTGGGCTCTCCTTGGAGAAATTAAAAGCTCTCATGTACAGTTTAGCAAATGTGATCTAGGAACACACTCCCCTGCATGAACAGGGACTATAAAGCCAGAGAGGCTGGGATAAGTTGTATCTTTAGGGTAAACCCCCTGCACACATACCTTGATCCCTAAGGGGCCCTGAGTCCTGCCATTGAGTAGGATTTTTGCTGCATGGTGCCCAGTAGGGGACACAGATTCCTGACTGGAAATGTGACGAGCATATCTGGAGTGTGCCTTTCACACTGGTACTAGTCAGAATCTGGATGGATAGACAGATGAAACTTCATGGAGCTCACACAAAGTGGTTGCAGAATCTGCTTTGTCCTTTTTTTTTTTTTGAGACAGAGTTTTGCTCTGGTTGCCCAGGCTGGAGTGCAATGGCATGATCTTGGCTCACCACAACCTCCACCTCCTGGGTTCAAGTGATTCTCCTGCCTCAGCCTCCCGATTAGCTGGAGTTACAGGAATGCACTGCCACGTCCAGCTAATTTTGTATTTTTAGTAGAGATGGGGCTTCTCCGTGTTGGTCAGCCTGGTCTCGAACTCCCAGCCTCAGATGATCTACCTCCTCAGGCTCCCAAAGTGCTGGGATTACAGGCATGGCCCTTGTTTTGTCCTTAAAATGGTCCTACTTTGCTACTGGACATCTAGGTTTTTAAATTTTTATTTATTCTTTTTTTTTTTGAGACAGGGTCACACTCAGTTGTCCAGGCTGTCACAGTGGCATGATCATAGCTCACCATAGCCTTGACCTCCCCAGCACAAGCGATCCTCCTACCTTAGCCTCCCAAGTAGCTGGAACCACAGGTACACACAACCACACCCAGCGAATTTTTGTATTTTTTGTAGAGACAAGGTTTTGCCATGTTGGCCAGGCTGGTCTCAAACTCCTGACCTCAAGAGATCTGCCCACCTCAGCCTCCCAAAATGCTGGGATTACAGGTGTGAGCCACTGTGCTCAGCCAACATCTGCTTTATAACTGTCAGTGTGTGTGGCAGAATTTGGCCTTCAGCATCACTTGGTAGAGAGGTTATGGGGGAGGAGAAAAGCTTCATCCACCTCTGATCACTATTATCTGCTAAAAAGAATGAATCTGGCTTAGATCATTATGGAAAAAAAAATCTGGTATTCATTTCTTTCCTTGTATTTATTTCTTTTCCTTGCCCACTGTTATGGAAAGAACCTACTAGATGCCCAGGCCTGG
This sequence comes from Cacajao melanocephalus, assembly GCA_963573385.1. NCBI lineage: Eukaryota > Metazoa > Chordata > Mammalia > Primates > Pitheciidae > Cacajao > Cacajao melanocephalus. The sequence goes on from CAUYLG010014631.1 coordinate 8,579, forward strand.
GAGAAACACCATGGAGATTTCAGAAGAACATCAGCATGTGTGGTCCTGTGCATGGCACATATAATGCCCTTAGGCACCCAATGCCTTCAGGCAAAAGGGAGAGAAAGAGGATGATCAGGGTTGAGTCTACACTCCACCTCATTGCCCTGCAATGCTCAGTGCCCTGCAAATGCTCAGAACTTAGGGGTGGCTCCAGGAGAAAGAACATCAATCTATGTGGCATACAGAGGAAGTGCCCAAATACGTCCCTGTGCGATCAACCATTGTTACATAGTTTTCCGCTGGACAACAGAGGCTGATTAGAAGGCTTTGAGCCGGATGTTGATTTGCGCTCCTGTAATCTCAGCTCTTTGGGAGGCTGTGGTGGGCAGATCACTTGAGGTCAGGAGGTCGAGACCAGCCTGGCCAATGTGGCAAAACTCCAACCCTATTGAAAATTCAAAAATTAGCTGGGTGTGATGGTGCACACCTGTAATCCAAGCTATTCAGGAGGCTGAGGCAGGAGAATCACTTGAACCCAGGAGGTGGAGGTTACAGTGAGCTGAGATCACGCCACTGCACTCTAGCCTAAGTGATAGAGCAAGACTATGTCTCAAAAAGAAAAAAAAAAGTAAGTTTTGCCCACCCAACTAGGTCAAACACTTTTTCAGGACAGAGCCCTAGATTTTGCTATGTACCCCCTTCACACCAGGGTGCCCACTGCCTGCCCAGTGAGTGCTGGTGACTGGAGAAGCTGGCAGGACTCTGACCAGAGGTCAGCAGCGGGCTCTAGACACACAGGGGAAAGAGCTGGACAGATCTGAATTCAAATCCCAGCTTTACCTTGGACAAGACAACCTTACCTATAAAATGAGAGGATATTGTCACTGGCACAAGGTGGTTGTAATCCATAAAACAATGTCAACATGGTGACTTGCCTCCATGATATAAAAGAGGCATGGGATCAGCTCATGCTGTAACACGTTTAGCATGCAGCACTTGGCATATAGTAGCTGCTTGATCAATGTTCAGTATAAGTTTTCATTGTGGTTCCCTTTCAGTAATAGGTATGGCTGAGACCCTGCTGAGGGGTGGGCTGACAAGGAAGTAAGCTCATTCCCGGGGACCTGAACTAAGGCTAGAGAAGAGAGCAGGTAAGCAGCTTCCCGAGAGCTGTTTTTATTTGTTCCCCAGTTCTCCGGATTCCTTCCCTGGGGCCTTCATATTGTGAGAGTTTAATCCACATTAGCTACTGTTTTTTTGGTTTTGTTTTGTTTGTTTGTTTTGTTTGTGAGACAAAGTCTCACTCTGTCACCCAGGCTGGTATGCAGTGGCATGATCTCAGCTCACGGCAACCTCCACTTCCGGGGTTCAAGCAATTCTCCGCCTCAGCATCCCAAGTAGCTGGGATTACAGGTGCCCACCACCACCCTCGGCTAATGTTTGTATTTTTAGTAGAGACAAGGTTTCACCATCTTGGCCAGGGTGGTCTTGAACTCCTGACCTTGTGATCCACCTGCCTCGGTGGGTCCCAAAGTGCTGGGATTACAGGCTTGATTTTATTTTTTATTTTTTATTTTTTTTGAGACAGAGTCTTGCTCTTTTGCCCAGGCCATAGTGCTATGGCACGATCTCTGCTCACTGCAAACTCTGCCTTCTGGGTTCAAGCTATTCTCATGTCTCACCCTCCCAAGCAGCTAGGATTACAGGCACCTGCCACCACACCGGTTAATTTTTGTATTTTTAGTAGAGATGGAGTTTTCACCATGTTGGCCTGACTGGTCTCAAACTCCTGACCTCAGGTGATCCACACGCGTTGGCCTCCCAAAGTGTTGGGATTAGGCAGAGCACACACAACAGCCAGTCAGTTTAGGTTTCTGGCCAGGCGTAGTAGCTCACGCCCATAATCTCAGCACTTTGTGAGGCAGATTGCTTGATCCCAGGAGTTTGAGACCAGCCTGGGCAACATAGCCCAGTCTCTACAAAAATAAAAATGGCCGGACGCGGTGGCTCACGCCTATAATCCCAGCAGTTTGGGAGGCCAAGGCAGGTGGATCACCTGAGGTCAGGAGTTCGAGACCAGTATGACCAACATGGTAAAACCCTGTCTCTACTAAAAATACAAAAATTAGCTGGGTGTGGTGGCAGGTACCTGTGATCCCAGCTACTCGGGAGGCTGAGGCAGGAGAATCACTTGAACCCGGGAGGCAGAGATTGCAACGAGCCTACATAGCACCACTGTACTCCAGCCTAGGTGACAGAGTGAGACTCTCTCTCAAAAATAAATAAATTAATTAAAATTAAAATTACATTAGCCAGGTATTGTGGTGTGTGCCTGTGGTTCCAGCTACTCGGAACCTGTGTGGAAGGATGGCATGAACCCAGGAGTTCAAGGCTGCAGCAAGTTATGATTGCTGGGTGACAAAGCCAGACCTTGTCTTTAAAAAAAAAAAAATTTGTTCCCTGGGTGGCCTTGGGCAAACTCTCTCAATGCCTCAGTCTCCCCATTTGTGAAATCCCCTGGTTCTCTGTTTGAATGAAGAAGCACATCTGGGCTTATTCCTACCCTCTGGCCCAACCGGCACCAGGCCAGGGTTCAGAGCTTCAGGGAGCAGAGGAAATTCAGGGAAAAGGCCACCAAAGGGAGGTTATGAGGCTTGGGCCCCACTGGGATGGGAGCAGATGGGGCAGGACTCAGACCTCAGTGGACACAGCCCAGCGCAGCAATTCCCAGGACCGTCGCTGCCTCCTCTGAGAAGCCGGGCCCCATCCTGGCCATGCGCTTTGGGACATGCCAGGGCCTGGCTTCCTAGGGGCCAGAGGGAGCTCCCGCAGGGGACTTCAAAAGCCCAAATGCCTTTCAGAAAGGAACTAAAACTTTCTGCTTAACCAAAGCCTCTGCAGGAGAAGAACAGGCCTAGCCCTTTTCTTTTTAAGTCTCTTTATTTTCCAGCCGGCTGGCCTGGTCATTCTCTTTTTTTCCTATTATAAACGGTCCCAGCTGTAACACACAGGAGAAAAAAAACCATCTCCCAGGCCTGGGCAGGGGCCGGTTGCAGCCCAGCCGCCTGGCTGGCCTCCTGCAGCAGACAAAGGCAGCTCTGGCCTCCGGCACCCACTGGGAGAGGCCCTGGAGCCCCCACCCAGAGCCAAGGCCACAGTAGGAGTGAGGGGAAGATTCGGGAAGTTTCTGCCTGCACTCCAAACACTCTCTTGGCCCTGGGAGCAGAGCTGCCATTTGGCCAAGCCAAGGCCTTCTGGAAGGCCTGTTTGTCAAGGGCAGAAAATGAACAACGAGGTCCGACTTACCAAACAACAAGATTCTGGGCTTTAGACCTGGAAGGGCCTTATGAGATGATCTCGTCTTGGACTAGAAAGATGGAGAAACTGATGTCTAGCAAGGAACAGACTTGCCCAAGGTCATATTGCCAACAATGGCAGAGCTGGCCTTGAAGCCAATACTCTCAATTCCAGATAACAAATTTTGAAGGAGGAAGGGCAGGTGAGGGAAGTCAACATCCTGAAGTTGCTGGATGTTGGTGGGGAGGTAGGTGTCATGGTGTCATTGCTTTTAGTCCTGGGTGAGTCTGACATCGGGTGATATGAATGCAGACAGCCTGCTTTGAACTCAGCTCCTCTGCCCCCCAGCAAGTAATTTCATTTCTCTGTGCCTCGGTTTCCTCATCTGTGAAAATTGGTGTATGCTGGTACCTACCTGGTAGGGCTGCTGAGAGGATTAAAGGAGCACTTAGAATAGTGCTGGGAAAAGTGACCTCTTACTATCATAAATGCTTTCTTCACCTAACCTGTGTTTGCAACCTCCAGGGGCCTCCTGATGTGACAGGCACTGGGCGCCATCTGGGCAAGGCAGAAAAGTCTCTGGCCTGATGAAACTTCCAGGTGGAGGTGGGAGACTAGTTTTATTTACATATTTATTTATTTATTTATTTTTGAGACAGTGTCTTACTCTGTCACCCAGGCTGGAGTGCAGTGGTGGGATCTCGGCTTGCTGCAACCTTGGCCTCCCTGGTTCAAGTGATTCTCTTGCCTCAGCCTCCTGAGTAGCTGACCCGCTGGCTTGTTAGCCAGAGCCCAACACGTAGAATCTTCCATTCTCCTGGCAGGAGGTTAGCAGGGACCACAAACTCAGCTGTCTCCAGCTGTCTCCAGATCCAAACTGACCAGGCAGGAGGAGGCAAGCAGGCTGGGATCCGTGTGGAGTCAAAAGGAGTGTCTTCCTTGCAAAGATGGGGGAAGCCACCCTGCAGCGCCCCTTCCAGGCTGTAATCACGTTTGTAAGTGGGACCGGGCCTCAGGCCCACAGTTTGCAACCTCCCCAGCCTAGTGAGTCTGGCTCATTCTTGCTGCCTGCCATTGTGCCAGGGAGGCAGGGGTGGTGCGCGAAGAGGGAGCCCTTGTTCCGGCGCCCTTGCCACCCCAAGCGGCTCTTGAACTTCACACCACCTCTCAGCACTAAAAATGGAGCGGCCCCGGGCATGGCCTGCGAGCTGGGGATGCGGGGGTCGCCGGCGGAGCTGCAGCCAGGTGCCCTTCGCGGCGCATGGCTCCGGTGCTCTCGCCACGCCCCGTGCGTGCGGAGCGCGGCCCAGGCTACCACAGTGGCCCACAGGGACGCTGCCTCCTGTGCGGCGCCAACCCACCCTCAAAAAGCCAACAAGCCCGAAAACAAACTCTCCTGATCTTCTGCCCTGGGAACCCCATGGACCTCACAGAAACCTTGTCTTGGGTCTGAAGTAGGAGCTGGGAGGAAGAGGACCCAGATACCCTGGGCTAGGGGAAGGACAGCCCCTCCTTTCCACACTTTTCTCCCAGCGCCCCACTTCCAAGGTCCAGCCTGATATCCTGCAGACTGGTCTTCCTACACCGTTTAAGTTCACGCCCATGATGCAGTCATTATCTCCATTCTTCATGAGAAAACTGAGTCTCAGAGAAGCCGCATCACTGGTCCAAGATCACACAGCCCTGAGGGGATAGAGTCGGAATTGAAATCAAGGCAAATCTTCCTCCAAAGTTGGAGATGTTCATCTGCCCAGCCAGTTAATTTTGCTTTCTGCAACTTGCCTGAAGCATAGTTGATGTATTGATTTCGGATGGATGGATGTTTAGATAGACATATAAACAGATAGAGAGATAAAGATGGCATCTGGGAACCACAGACAATTGTATCAGGTGTCAAGTTGGGGACACAGGATATCCTTCCTCCAAAACTTCATCAACCCCCAAATTCTTTCCTGTTCATGTTTAATTAGAAAAGATTTTGAACATACAGAAAATAATAATAGCTGATACTCATGTGCACCCAATAGATGTTAAAATGTTACATTTGTTAGGGTGTGGGGTGGTGGGGTGGGGTGGGTTATTTGATATGGACAGCTGATGTTTTCTCAGTCTTACTCAAATGTAGCTTCAAGCCAAATCTCCTAGGTTCCCTGTACCCCTCTAACTAGACCTAAGCCCATTTAAGAAGGCTGCTAAAAAAGATATGATTGTATATTTAGAAAACCCCATCGTCTCAGCCACAAATCTCCTTAAGCTGATAAGCAACTTCAGCGAAGTATCAGGATACAAAATCAATGTGCAAAAATCGCAAACATTCCTATACACCAGTAATAGACAGAGAGCCAAATCACGAGTGAACTCCCATTCACAATTGCTACAGAGAGAATAAAATGCCTAGGAATACAACTAACAAGGGATGTGAAGGACCTCTTCAAGGAGAACTACAAACCACTGCTCAAGGAAATAAGAGAGGACACAAACAGATGGAAAAGCTCATGGTTAGGAAGAATCAATACCGTGAAAATGGCCATACTGCCCAAAGTAATTTATAGACTCAGTGCTATCCCCATCAAGCTACCAATGACTTTCTTCACAGAAGGACACCTTAAACTTTATATGGAACCAAAAAAAAAAAAGCCCGCATAGCCAAGACAATCCTAAGCAATAAAAACAAAACTGGAGGCATCATGCTACCTGACTTCAAACTATATTACAAGGCTACTATACTCAAAACAGCATGGTACTGGTACCAAAACAGAGATATAGACCAATGGAACAGAACAGAGGCCTCAGAAAGAATCCCACACAACTACAACCATCTGATCTTTGACAAAACAGACAAAAACAAGCAATGGGGAAAGGATTCCCTATTTAATAAAAGGTGTTGGGAAAACTGGCTAGCCATATGCAGAAAGCTGAAACTGGATCCCTTCCTTACACCTTATACAAAAATCACTCTAGATAGATTAAAGATTTAAACATGGGACCTAACACCATAAAAACTCTAGAAGAAAACCTAGGCAATACCATTCAGGACATAGGTATGGGCAAGGACTTCATGGCTAAAACAGAAAAAGCAATGGCAACAAAAGCCAAAATAGACAAATGGGATCTAATTAAACTTAAGAGCTTCTTCACAGCAAAAGAACTATCAATAGAGTAAACCAGCAATCAACAGAATGGGAAAAATTTTTTGCAATCTACCCTTCTGACAAAGGGCTGACAGAATCTAAAAAATTTGCAAGAAAAAACAACCCCATCAAAAAGTGGGCGAAGCTCTCAGTTGCCGCTGCCAGCCCACGCACCGTGTTCTCATACCGCTCCGTTGTCCCATTCCTCCACCGGTCCAATGGAAGAAGAAATCGCTGCGCTCGCCACTGATAATGGCTCTGGCATGTGCAAAGCTGGCTTTGCTGGGGACGACACCCCTTGAGCCATGATTCCCTCCATCGTCGGATACTGTCAGCACCAGGGCGTGATGTCGGCATGGGCCAGAAGGACTCCTACGTGGGTGACGAGGCCCAGAGCAAGAACGGCATCCTGATCCTGAAATACCCTATCAAGCACGGCATTGTCACCAACTGGGACAACATGGAGAAGATCTGGCACCACACCTTCTACAATGAACTGCGTTTGGCCCCGGAGGAGCACCCCGCACTGCTGACCAAGGCCCCCTGAAACTCCAAGGCCAGCAGAGAGAAGATGACCCAGATCATGTTTGAGACCTTCAACAACCCGGCCATGTACATGGCCATCCAGAACGTGCTGTCCCTCTACACCTCTGGGTGCAACACTGGCATTGTCATGGACTCTGGAGATGGGATCACTCACATGGTGCCCATCTATGAGGGCTACACCGTCCCTCATGCCATCCTGCATCCGGACCTGGCTGGCTGGGACCTGACCGTGTACCTCATGAAGATCCTCACCGAGCACGGCTACAGCTTCACCACCACGGCTGAGCGGGAGATCGTGTGTAACATCAAGGAGAAGCTGTGCTACGTGGCCCTGGACTTCGAGCAGGAGATGGCCACCGCCGAGTCCTCCTCCTCCCTGGAGAAGAGCTTCGAGCTGCCCAGTGGCCAGGTCATCACCAACAGCAACAAGTACTTCCGGTGTCTGGAGGCGCTGTTCCAGCCTTCCTTCCTGGGCATGGAATCTTGTGGTATCCATGAGACCATCTTCAACTCCATCATGAAGTGTGACATGGACATCTTTAAAGACCTGTACACCTACATGTACTGGCGGCACCACCATGTACCTGAGGATCACCAACAGGATGCAGAAGGAGATCACTGCCCTGGCACCCAGCACCATGAAGATCAAGATCATCGCACCCCTGAGCACAAGTACACGGTGTGGATCGGTGGCTCCATCCTGGCCTCACCGTCCACCTTCCAGCAGGTGTGGATTAGCAGGCAGGAGTATGATGAGTCGGGCCCCTCCATCATCCACCGCAAATGCTTCTAAATGGACTGTGAGCAGATGCCTAGCATTTGCTGCATGGGTTAATTCTGAAGTATAAATTTGCCCCTGGCAAATGCATATACCCCATGCTAGCCTCATGCAACTGGAATAAGCCTTCGAAAAGAAATTCATCCCTGAAGCTTGTATCTGATATCAACACTGGATTGTAGAAGTTGTTGCCGGTTTGGACCTTGTATTCAAGTTAACTGTTCCCCTTCGTACATATCTTTGATTTCAACCCTTAGTACATGTGGCTTGGTCACTTCATGGCTGAGGTAAGAAGGTGCTTGTGGAAGACAAGTCCATGGCTTGGTGGGTCTGTGTGGCCAGCAGTCTTTGATCTGTGCAGGGTGTTAATGTGTCAGGGCTGAGTGTGCTGGGATTTCTCTGGAGGCTGCGAGGGCTCCTGAACCAGTGTTTCTGTCCTGCTGGTCTGTCACGCTTGGAAAGTCCAAGTCCTAGGACCAAGTTTCCTTTCTTAGCTGATGTTTTCCTGCCCGAGCACCACGGCTGTTACTTGCCTTGAGTTGGAAGCGGTTTGTGTTTACACCAGTAAATGTATTCAACCTTTTAATTTATATAAGGATTTTTTATATGCAATTCTTGATTCTTTAAAGTGATGACAACAAATTTTGGTTTTCTACTGTTATGTGAGAACATTAGGCCCCAGCAACGCATCGTTGTGTAAGGAAAAATAAAACTGCTGCTGTAAGAAAGAAAAAAGTGGGCAAAGGATATGAACAGACACTTTTCAAAAGAAGACATTTATGCGGCCAAGTAACATGAAAAAATGCTCATCATCACTGGTCATTAGAGAAATGCAAATAAAAACCACATGAGATACCACCTCATACCAGTTAGAATGGCTATCATTAAAAAATCAGGAGACAACAGATGCTGGAGAGGATGTGGAGAAATAGGAACACTTTTACACTGTTGGTGGGAGTGTAAATTAGTTCAACCATTGTGGAAGATAGTGTGGCAATTCCTTAAGGATCTAGAAATAGAAATACCATTTGACCCAGCAATCCCATTACTGGGTATATACCCAAAGGATCATAAATCATTCTATTATAAAGACACATGCACATGTATGTTCATTGCGGCACTGTTCACAATAGCAAA
>CAUYLG010014635.1:0-77811 GCA_963573385.1 Cacajao melanocephalus
AGACAGAGACACACAAAAAAAAAAATCCTTCAAAAAAATCAATTAATCCAGGATTTGGCTTTTTGAAAATCTCAACAAAATAGATAGATCGTTAGGCAGGCTAACAGACAAGAAAAGAGAGAAGAATCAAATAGATGCCAGAAAAAAATGATATAGGGGATATCACCACCAATCCCACAGAAATACAAACTACCATCAGAGAATACCATGAAGACGTCTATGCAAATAAACCGGGAAATCTAGAAGAAATGGATAAATTCCTGGACACTTACACTCTCCCAAGGCTAAACCAGGAAAAAGCCAAATCCTTGAATAGACCAAAACTAAGGTCTGAAATTGAAGCAGCAATTAATAGCCTACCAACCAATAAAAGTATAGGACCAGACGGTTTCACAGCCGAATTCTACCAGAGGAACAAAGAGGAGCTGGTACCATTCCTTCTGAAACTATTCCAAACAATAGAAAAAGAAGGAATCCTCCCTAACTCATTTTATGAGACCAGCATCATCCTGATACCAAAACCTGGCAGACACACAACTGAAAAAGAAAATTTCAGGCCAATATCCATGAGGAACATCAATATGAAAATTCTCAATAAAATACTGGCAAACCGAATCCAACAGCACATCAAGAAGCTTATCCATCATAATCAAGTCGACTTCATCCCTGGGATGCAAGGCTGGTTCAACATATGCAAATCTATAGACATAATTCATCACATAAACAGAACCAAAGACAAATACCACGGTTATCTCAACAGATGCTGAGAAGGCCTTCAACAAAATTCAACAGCCTGTTTTGCTAAAAACTCCCAATAAACTAGCTATCAATGGAATGTATCTCAAAATAATAAGAGCTATTAATGACAAACCCATAGCCAATATCATACTGAATGGGCAAAAGCTGGACACATTCTCTTTGAAAACTGGCACCAGACAAGAATCCCTTCTCTCACCACTCCTATGCAACATAGTATTGGAAGTTCTGGCCAGGGCAATCAGGCAAGAAAAAGAAATAAAGGGTATTCAATTAGGAAAACAGGAAGTCAAATTGTCTCTACTTGCAGATGACATGATTATATATTTAGAAGACCCCATCATATCAGCCCAAAATCTCCATAAGCTGATAAGCAACTTCAGCAAAGTCTCAGGATACAAAATCAATGTGCAAAAATTACAAACATTCTTATACACCAATAACAGACAAACAGAGAGCCAAACAGAAAGCCAAATCATGAGTGAACTCCCATTTACAATTGCTACAAAGAGAATAAAATATCTAGGAATACAACTAGCAAAGGATATGAAGGACCTCTTCAAGGAGAACTACAAACCACTGCTCAAGGAAATAAGAGAGGACACAAACAGACGGAAAAACATTCCATGCTCATGGTTAGGAAGAATCAATATCATGAAAATGGCCACACTGCCCAAAGTAATTTAAAGATTCAATTCTATCCCCATTGAGCTACCATCGACTTTCTTCACAGAATTGGAAAAAAAAAAAAACACCTTAAATTTCATATAGAACCAAAATGAGCCTGCATAGCCAAGATAATCCTAAAGAAAAAAATAAAAGCTGGAAGCATTATGCTACCTAACTTCAAACTACACTACAAGGCTACAGTAATCAAAACAGCATGGTACTGGTACCAAAACAGAGATATAGACCAATGGAGCAGAACAGAGGTCTCAGAAATAATGTCACACATCTACAACCACCTGGTCTTTGACAAACCTGACAAAAACAAGCAATGGGGAAAGGATTCCCTATTTAATACATGGTGTTGGGAAAACTGGCTAACCATATGCAGAAAGCTGAAACTGGACCCCTTCCTTACACCTTATACAAAATTAACTCAAGATGGATTAAAGATTTAAACTTAAGTCCTAACACCATGAAAATCCTAGAAGAAAACCTAGGCAATACCATTCAGGACATAGGCATGCACAAGGACTTCATAACTAAAACACCAAAAGCAATGGCAACAAAAGCCAAAATTGACAAATGGGATCTAATTAAACTAAAGAGCTTCTGCACAGCAAAAAACACTATCATTAGAGTGAACCAGCAACCAACAGAATGGAAAAAAAATTTGCAATCTACCCCTCTGACAAAGTGCTAATTTCCAGAATCTACAAGGAACTTAAACAAATTTACAAGAAAAAAAAAACATCAAAAAGTGGGCAAAGGATATGAACAGACACTTCTCAAAAGAAGACATTTATGCAGCCAACAAACATATTTTAAAAAGCTCATCATCACTGGTCATTAGAGAAATGCAAATCAAAACCACCTTGAGATACCATCTCACATCACTTAGAATGGCAATCATTAAAAAATCAGGAGACAGATGCTGGAGAGGATGTGAAGAAATAGGAATGCTTTTACACTGTTGGTGAGAGTGTAAATTAGTTCAACTATTGTGGAAGACAGTGTGGCAATTCCTCAAGGATCTAGAACTAGAAATACCATTTGACCCAGCAATTCCCATTACAGGTTATATACCCAAAGAACTATAAATCATTCTGTTATAAAGACATATGCACACGTATGTTTATTGCAGCACTGTTCAGAATAGCAAAGACTTGGAACCAACCCAAATGCCCATCAATGATAGACTGGATAAAGACAATGTGGCACATGTACACCATGGAATACTATGCAGCCATAAAAAGGATGAATTCATGTTCTTTGTAGGGACATGAATAAAGCTGGAAACCATCATTTTTGGCAAACTGACACAGAATAGAAAACCAAACACCACATGTTCTCACTCATAAGTGGGTGCTGAACAATGAGAACACATGGACACAGGGAGGGAAACATCACACACTGGGGCCTATCGAGGTCGGGGGCACTAGGGGAGGAATAGCAGGGGGTAGGAGGATAGCAGAGGAATAACATTAGGAGAAATACCTAACATAGATGATGGGGTGATGGATGCAGCCAACCACCATGGCACTTGTATACCTATGTAACAAACCTGCACGTTCTGCACATGTACCCTAGAACTTAAAGTATAATAATAATAAAGAAAATAAAGATCAGAGTAGATCTAAAAGAAATTGAAACAAAAAATACAAAAAAAAATTTTAAAAAGCTTATTGTTTGAAAAGACAAACAAAACTGATAAACCATTAGTAAGATTAACCAAGAAAAGAGAGAAGATACAAATAAGCTCAATTAGAAATGAAACAGAAGATATTACAACTGATATCACAGAAATACAAAAGATCATTAAGGCTACTATGAACACCTTTACTCACACAAACTAGAAAATCTAGAGATGGATAAAATCTAACCCTCCTAGATTAAATCAGGAAGAAACAGAAAGTCTGAAGAGGCTAATAAAAAGTAGTAAGATTGAAACAATAATTTTAAAAATTTGCCAACAAAAAACCCTCAAGGACCAGATGTATTCACAGTTAAATTATTTCAAATATTCAAAGAAGAACTGATATTAATCTTTCCAAACTATTCCGAAAGAGGGCATTCTCCCTAAATCATTCTATGAAGCCGGTATCACCCCAATACCAAAACCAGGAAAGAACATAACAAAAAAGAAAACTACAGACCAATATCCCTGATGAACACAGATGCAAAAATCCTCAACAAAATACTAGCTAACTGAATCCAAGAGCATATCAAAAAGATATTACACCATGTTCAAGCAGGTTTCATACCAGGGATGGAGGGATGGAATAACATATGCAAGTCAATAAATGTGATATATCACATTGAAAATTAAAAACAAATACCATATGATTATCTGAATACATGTGGAAAAAGCATGTGGCAAAATCCAACATCCCTTTATGATAAAAACCCTCAGCAAAATTGGCATAGAAGGGAATACCTCAAGGTAATAAAAGCCGTCTATGACAAACCCACAGCCTACATTATACTGAATGAGAGAAAAGTTGAATGCACTTCCCCTGAGATCTGGAATAAGACAAGGATATTCACTTTCACCACTTCTATGCAACATAGTACTAGAAGTCCTAGCCAGAGGAATAAGACAAGAGAAAGAAAAAACGGGCATCCAAATCAGTAAAGAAAAAGACAAACTGTTGCTGTTCATTAATGGTATGATTGTATATCTGGAGAATATTCATCTAGAAAGCTGCTACATCTAATAAATGAATTCAGTAAAGTTTCAGGACACAAAATCAATGTACACAAATCGGTAGCACTGACATATACCAACAATGACCAAGCCAAGAATCAAATCAAGAACTCAATCCCTTTTACAACAGCTGCAAAAAATAATAAAATATTTAGGAATATACCTAACCAAGGACAGGAAAGATCTATCTGAGGAAAACTACAAAACACTATTGAAAGAAATCATTGATGACACAAACAAGTGGAAACACATCCCACACTCATGGGTAGAATCAATATTGTGGAAATGATCATAATGCCAAAAGCTATCTACAGATTCAATGCAATCCCATCATAATTCTTCACCGAACTAGAAAAAAAGAATCCTAAAACTCATATGAAGCCAAGAAAGACTCTGTGCAGCCAAAGCAAGACTAAACAAAAAGAACAAATTTGGAGGCATCACACTACCCAACTTCAAACTGTATTACAAAGCTATAGTTAACAAAACAGCAGGTTTTTTACATAGACCAATGGAACAGAATAGAGAACCTAGTACACAGACCAATGGAACAGAATAGAGAACTCAAATTAAAGCCAATACTTACAGCCAACTAATCTTCAACAAAGCAAACAAAAATATAAAGTGGGGAAAGGATACTCTATTAAACAAATGGTGCTGGGATAACTGGCAAGCCACATGTCAAAGAATGAAACTGGATCCTCATCTGCCACCTTATATAAAAATCAACTCAAGATGGATCAGACTTAAATCTAAGACCGTAAATCATAAAAATTCTAGAAGATAGCATCAGAAAAACTCTTCTAGTCAAGGGGTTCTCAAGTCCCTGTCAGGAACCTGGCCACACAGCAGCAGGTGAGCAGTGGAGGAGCAAGCATTAGCACCCACCTGAGTTGTCTCCTATCAGATCATCAGCAGCATTAGATTCTCATAGGAGCACTAACCCTATTGTGAACTACGCATACAAGGAATCTAGGTTGCATGCTCCTTATGAGAATCTAATGCCTGATGATCTGAGGTGAAATAATTTCATCCCAAAACCATCCCCTGCCCCCACCCTAGTCCATGGAAATGTTGTCTTCCATGCAACCGGTGGCAAAAAGGTCAGGGATCACTATTCTAGACATTTGCTTAGGCAAAGACTTCATGACCAAGAACCTGAAAGCAAATGCAACAAAAAGTAAATACATGGGAACTAATTAAGCTAAAAAACTTCTGCACAGCAAAAAATAAATAAATGACCAGCAGAGTAAACAGACAACCCACAGAGTGGAAGAAAATATTCATGAACTATGCATCTGACAAAGAACTAATATCCAGAATCTACAAGGAACTCAAGTAAATCAGCAAGAAAAAGAGCAAGCAAAGGACATGAATAGACAATTCTCAAAAGAAGATATACAAATGGCTAACAAACATATGTAAAAAAAAGTTCAACATCACTAATGATCAGGGAAATGCAAATTAAAACCGCAGTGAGATACCACCTTACTCCTGCAAGAATGGCCATAATTTAAAAATTTAAAAATAATAGATGTTGGCATGGATGTGATGAAAAGGGAACACTTTTACACTGCTGGTGGGAATGTAAACTAGTACAACCACTATGAAAAACAGTGTGGAGAGTCCTTAACGAGCTAAAGTAGAACTACCATTTGATCTAGCAATTCCTCTACTGGGTATCTACCCAGAGGAAAATAAGTCCTTATGCAAAAAAGAAACTTGCATATGTATATTTATAGCAGCACAATTAGCAATTCCAAAAATATGGAACCAGCCTAAATGCCCACCAATGAGTGAATAAAGAAAATGTGATATATATATATACATGGGGTGTGTGTATGTGTGTGTGTGTATATACGTATACACACACACACATACACACACACACACACCCCATGGAATACTACTCAGTCATAAACAGGAATGAGATAATGTCATTCGCAGCAACGTGGATAGAGATGGAGACCGTTTTTCTTTTTTTTTGAGATGGAGTCTCACTCTGTCACTTAGGCTAGAGTACACTGCCATGATCTCCGTTGACTGCAACCTCTGCCTCCTGGGTTCAAGCAATTCTCCTGCCTCAGCCTCCTGAGTAGCTGAGATTATAGGCGTGTGCCACCATGCCTGGCTAATTTTTGTAGAGACAGGGTTTCACCATGTTGGCCAGACTGGTCTCAAACTCCTGACCTCAGGTGATCTGCCCTCCTTGCCTTCCCAAAGTACTGGGATTATAGGCGTGAGCCACCACGCCCAGCCTAGAGACTGTTATTCTAAGTGAAGTAACTCAGGAATGGAAAACTAAATATTGTATAATTTATAAGTGGGAGCTGCGCTATGAGAATGCAAAGGAAAATAATAATATAATGGATTTGGGGACTTGCAGGGAAGGGTAGGAATGGGGTGAGGGATAAAAGACTACACATCGGGAACAGTATACACTGCCCAGGTCACAGATGAACCAAAATCTCAGAAATCACCACTAAATAATTTATCCATGTAACAAAAACCACCTGTTCTCCAAAAACTACTGAAAGAAATTTTAATATAAAATAAATGTCTTTTTCTCACACAATGAATTTATCTAAATTAATCCTTAAAAATCTTCTACCTTGGACATTATCATTATTATTCAATATCTGAAGGCAACAAATTTCAAGAGATAAAGCAATTTGCCCCAGGTTAATTTGTTCATATGAAATTGGCCCATATATCTTAATAGTTTCTAAAAGAATTCTTATAATTTTGCATTCTCTATTGTCTCTCTCCATCTCTGCTTTCCTTAATATACTATTTGATGGCAGAAGAAGCATGAATGAGAGAATAGATTTTAGTGCAGACTGTAGAAGTGTACAGATCTGGAGAATAAACATAGAGTTTATTTGCTCTGTGATAGTCAGAAAGCCATTTAATGATTTTCCAGAATAAGCCAGTGCAGGTGTTAATTTGCCCCAGAGAGGGATTTCAAAACTCACTCTACTCTCACAGCTAGCTTGAGCTTTTCATTTGGCAAGAGCAAAAATACCTATATTTGGGAGACACTGGTATGTGAATTGAATCACTCTGCTAATTGATTAAATGCAAAGTTATACTAAATCACTTCACTCAAAGTGAGGTTGACTAGTAAATGCTCCCAGAGGTAATTAATGACTAGGCTCATCCAATCAACAGAAAAAACAATTCAGACTTGGGCAACAGTGGGTGGCAGGAAATTTGGAAGATTGGCATTAAACAAACCCTTTGGGTAATTCCATCTTACTCAGATTTTCTGAGCATTAAGAGCCATATAGCTGAAGCCTCAAGTACTGTTTCGTGAAAATGATTGCACATGGGCAGTGCTTCTATGAAAAAGAAACCACATATTTAATTCCTGTACATCTTCTAAGTTCTGTTCAGGTACCACCTCCCCCAAGGACCCTTTCCCAGGTTATCCAGTAAGAGGTTTCTTTCTTGAATGTTCTTAGGACTTTATCCACACTTGACTATAAGCCAGTTCTCTTTCATTCTGAATTAGGGTATCTGAGGTCATATTTGCCATTTTCAACTGTAACTTAGTTGAGGCTGAGATCTTTACCTTGTTCATCAAGGTCTTCCAAAACAGGTAGCTTAAAGCCTAGGATGCAAATAGGCACTGAATTCCTGAATCTTCCCCTGGAAGCAACTACATTAGCCTTTGTTCTATCTTGTCACATAAAACAAGCTACTTGAAAGATACTATCTATTCTTCCTTTAAAAACTCTTTTGAAGCAGAACTCCTGAAAGACAGCACTTTTCTGGCAGGAAAAAAAAAAGCAACATATTAAAGAATTTGCACTCATGCATATTCTAATTCACTTTTACAAATGAACCATCAATGACACATCCTCCCAACTACTTAACACTAAGACACTGTCAGTCAAGGAGATGTATAGTTTCAAACTCTCAGATCTTCTCCAAGTACCACTCAAAGCAAAGCAGAGGTATTCCAAAATGATTTTTGAAAATCTAATACTGGTACTTAGGATGGTTTTCAGCTTAAAGATCTGTGCCAGCCTGACTCATAGCCACTTATTCTTTTCCCCACACCATCTCTAATTTGTTGCTAAACTTAGTCTAAACTTGCCCCCCTGTAAGTTTGGCCTAGGGGTTTTTCTATACATAGTGAACTGAAACCTATCTGGATATGTAAACAGACTGTAACATGCTCCTATACCAATCACTGAGTTTTACCCAACCAAAGGCAGCCAACTGTTTAAACAGTGTTTAAATAAAGCGAATGCCAAGCTGTAAACAATTCAGCTATTTCCATACCTCACTTTGGTTTTATGTATATCACTTTATTTTTTCTGTCCATAAATCCTCTCCAACCACGTGACAGTACTAGACTTATTCTGGTTGTTTGGAGTGGGGGTGGGTGGCTGTTCAACTCACAAATTATTCTTTGCTTAATTAAACCTTGTTAAATGTAATTTTTCTAAAGTTACAGTGGCAGTGTTAGATTATAAAAAATAAATGCTGAAAGGTGGACCAAAAAAAATTGAATAGTATTTTTATTACTTCATAATCAGGCACAAACAAAACATCAGTCCACTCCTTATAACCTATAATAGGTTAAAAAATGAAAAACATTACAAAAGGCTTTCCCTCTCCTAGATAGACATCATTTATTACGACCCTTTTTCCATAGTTTAAAATAAATACGGCAATAATTTTAAATATACCCCTCTGCACCAAAAGCAGTGTTAAGAGGAAGTCTTATAGCACTAAAGGCCTACCTCTAAAAGTTAGAAAGATCTCACATCATTGATCTAACATCACACCAAGGGGAACTAGAAAAACAAGAAAAAACTAACCCCAAAGCTAGCAGAAGAAAATAAATAACTAAAATAAGAGAAGAACTGAAAGAAATTGAGACTCGACGTCCACCCAAAGAATCCATGAAACCAAAAGTTGGGTATTTGAAAGGATAAACAAGATCAGTAGAGCACTAGCTAAAGAAAAAAGAGAGAATATCCAAATAAGCACAATCAGAAACAACAAAGGTGACATTTCAACCAATCCCACCGAAATGCAAAAGATCCTCAGAGACTGCTATAAACATCTCTATGCACACAAACCAGAAAATCGATCTAGAAATGGATAAATTCCTGGAAACACTCATGATTGAACCAAGAAGGAATTGAACCTCTGAACAAACCAATATCAAGTTCCAAGATTGAATAAGTAATTAAAAAAAAACCTATCTACCAAAAAAAAGTCAAACAGATTCACAGCCAAATTCTACCAGATGTACAAAGAAAAGCTGGTACCAATTCCGCTGAAACTATTTCAAAAAATCAAGGAGAAAGGACTCCTTCCTAGCTCATTCTATGAAGCCGGCATCACCCTGTTGTCAAAAACAAAGGCACAATGAAAAACTAAAACTATAGGCCAATATCCCTAATGAACATAGATACAAAATTCTTCAACAAAATACTAGCAAACAGAATACAGTAGCACATCAAAAAGTTAATTCATCATGATCAAGTAGGCTTCATTCCTGGGATGCAATCGACATATGCAAATCAATAAATGTCATTCACCACATTAAGAGAACTAAAACAGAAACCATATGATCATCTAAACAGGCACAGAAAAAGCTTTTGATAAAATCCAACATCCTTTTATGATAAAAAAAAAAAACCCTCAAAAAACTAGGCATCAAAGGAACATACCTCAAATAATAAAAGCCATCTATGCAAACCCACAGCCACCATCCTTACTGGACAGGCAAAAGCTGGGAGCATTCCCCTTGAGAACTGGAACAGATAAAGATACCTACTTTCACCACTTCTATTCAACACGGTACTGGAAGTGCTAGCCAGAACAATCAGGCAAGAGAAATAAATTAAAGGCATCCAAACAGGAGAAGAAAAATTCAAACTATCCCTTTACACTGATGACATGATTCTATAGCTAGAAAACCCTAAAGGCTATGCCAAAAGGTTCCTGGAACTGATCAACGACTTCAGTAAACTTTCAGGATAGATAATCAACGTACAAAAATCAGTAACATTTTTATATAACAACAACGTTCAAGCTGAGAGCCAAATCAAGAACACAGTCCCATTTATAACATACACAAAAAAATAAAATACCTAGAAATACATCTAACAACAAAGGTGAAATCTGCCTACAAGGAGCACTATAAAACACTGCTAAAAGAAATTATAGATGACACAAACAAATGAAAAAACTGTCCATGCTCATGGATTAGAAGAATCACTGTCATTAAAAATGACCATACAATCCAAAGCAATCTCTGGATTCAACACAATTCCTATAAAACTACCAATGTCATTTTTCACAGAATTAAAAAGAAAAAAAAAACCTACACTAAAACGTATATGAATCCAAAAAAGAGCTGACATAACCAAAGCAATCTTAAGGAGAAAGAACAAAGCCAGAAACATTACATTACCCCACTTCAAACTATACTATAAGGCTACAGTAACCTAGAATAAACAGCATGGTACTAGTACAAAAATAAGCACATAGACTAACAGAACAGAATAGAGAATCCAGAAATAAAACCACACATCTACAACCATCTGATCTTTATTAAGTGGACAAAGATAAGTGATGGGGAAAGGACTCCCTATTCAATAAATGGTGCTGGGATAACCGACCAGTCATATACAGAAGAATGAAAATAGACTCCTATCTTTCACCATATACAAAAATTAACTCAAGATGGATTAAAGATTTAAATGTAAAACCTCAAACTATAAAAATCCTAGAGGAAAACCTAGAAAATACCATTCTGGATATCAGCCTTGACAAAGAATTTATGGCTAATACCTCAAAAGCAATCACAACAAAAATAAAAATTAACAAGTGGGACCTAATCAAACTAAAGAGCTTCAGCATAGCAAAAAATACTGTCAACAGAGTAAACAGATAATATACACAATGAGAGAAAATATTTGCAAACTATGCATCCAACAAAGGTCTAAGATCCAGAATCTATAAGGAACTTAAATAACTGAACAAGCAAAAACCAAATAACCTTATAAAAGTGAGCAAAGGACATGAACACTTTTCAAAAGAAGAAAGAAGACATACAAGTGGCCAATAACCATATGAAAAAATGCTCCATATCACTAATCATTAGAGAGATACAAATCCAAACCACAAAGAGATACTATCTCACACCTGTCAGAATGGCTGTTACTAAAGAGTCAAAATACAACAGATGTTCAAAAGAGTCAAAATACAACAGATGTTCATGAGGCTGCATCTGTTGTAGAAAAGGAAACACTTATACACTGTTGATGGGAGTGTAAATTAGTGCAGCCACTGTGAAAAGCAGTTTGGAGATTTCTCAAAGAACTAAAAACAGAACTACCATTTGACTCAGCAATCCCATCACTGAGTATATAATATATATGTGTGTATATATATCCAAAAGCAAATAAATCATTCTAACAAAAAACACATGCACTCATATGTTTGTTGCAGCACTATTCACAATAGCAAAGACATGGAATCTATCTAGGTGCCCAACAATGGTGGATTGGATAAAGAAAATGTGATACGTATATTATATACATATTACACACACACACACACCCCATGGAATATCACACAGCCATAAAAAAAGAATGAAATCATGTTCTTTGCAGCAACATGGATGCAGCTGGAGACCATTATCCTAAGTAAATTAATGCAGAAACAGAAAATCAAATACTACATGTTCTCACTTATAAGTGGGAGCTAAACATTGGGTAAACATAAACATAAAGATGGCAGCTACAGACACTGGGGACTACCAGAGGGGAAAGAGATTGATGGGTAAGGGTTGAAAAACTACTGGGTACTATACTCACTAGATCAATTATACACCAAACATCATCATCACACAGTATACCCAAGTAACAAATCTGCACATGTACCCTCTGAATCTAAAATAAAATTTGAAATTATTTTTAAAAGCGAAGACAAAACAAATTTTTAATTTAAAAAATAAAAAATCTATCTCTCATAATAACCTCTATAACGAATTTACTATAAAAACTATGATTACACAACGGACTTCCATAGATTATCTTACTAAAAGTATACTAAACAAAATAAATAATGTACTTTAAATTGCCTACTAATTAAACAGAAAAAAATCTATACAGTTAGTGACACTTCTTGTTACACATTAAAACATACATTGAGCATTATAGGGATTCAATTATAAGCAATTAATAAAACAGACTACTTAGTTAAGACAAATAGACTATCTAACTCATTCTTTGACCTATTTTAGTTAGAGTAGGCCAGGCACAGTGGCTCACACCTGTAATCCCAACACTTTAGGAGACCAAGGCGGGCAGATCAGCTGAGGTCAGGAGTTTGAAACCAGCCTGGCCAACATGATGAAATCCTATCTCTACTAAAAATACAACAAATTAGCTGGGTGTGGTGGTGGGTACCTTTAATCCCAGCTGCTCAGGAGGCTGAGATGGGAGAATTGCTAGAACCTGGGAGGCAGAGGTTGCAATAAGCAGAGATTGTGCCACTGCACTCCATCCTGGTTGACAGAGCAAGACTCTGTCTCAAAAAAACAAAACAAAACAAAACAAAAATTCATTTAGTTCATAAAGACCCTAACTAAAAAACATACTCCATATTCTTAACATTATCTTCCTAATATTCATAATAATAGTCTCCCTGGCACACTACCTTCTCTCAAAAATTTTAAATGTTTACACATAGCCATTCATAAAATGTCAAAATAGTCTCTCTTCTACTGAAACTACAAAATCTCAAAAAACAAAAATGGATAGTCATGAAGACACTATAACCTATAAATAACATACTGAGACCAAAAACTCAAAATAATAACTAAAAATAGCACTAAAGCCCTGAGTTTTGGTCATACTCGCCTAAATTAATATCTGACCATTATTGCACATTGTATGCTGGTATCAAAATATTTCAATACCATACATGTATATATACACATAATGTACTCATAAAACTTAAATAATAAGGAAAAACCTTACTAAAAGTTTAAACAAAATTATGGGAGAGGCCTTCTTTTAGGCCAAACTCATATACTAGTCCGCAAAAGACCAGATCAGATCAAACCAAAATGAAGTCACTCAAACTAAATATAACATAAAAAAACTAAAACTTAAAAAAAAATAGATATATACCAAAACAGACCAGGTGTTTTTTTCTCTCCTGAAAACAGGAGATTCCAACATAAATAAGACTCCTCTACTCTAACCTCTACAAAAAAAAAAAACAACTGAAGCCCCTATACTCACATGTTCTACTATTTCCCAGTGATTTGGACCAACTAAATATACTTAAGACAATGACAGAGTCACTTCAATGCCTAAACTTTTGGTCAGCTTCTCAATTTTGAGAGGGGACTAACGGGGGAGAATTGTTAAGTTCAGCCTAAAGCTCCCTCTGTGTAAATTCCACCTGAAAGTTACTTTATACATAGTGAACTGTATAGCAGGTTACACACCCTAAATGGGTGTGTAATCTACTCTTTTGTTTGTTTGTTTGTTTTTGAGACCGAGTCTCACTCTGTTGCCCAGGTTGAAGTGCAGTGGCGCGTTCTCGGCTCACTGCAACGTCCGCCTCCTGGGTTCGACCAATTCTCCTGCCACAGCCTCCTGAGTAGCTGGGACTACAGGCACCTGCCACCACGCCCAGCTAAATTTTTGTATTTTTAGTAGAGATGGAGTTTCACCATCTTAGCCAGGATGGTCCTCTTATATTGATCACCGAGTTTCAGCCACAGTGGCCAAATGTTCAAACAAGGCAAATGCCAAGCTATAACAATTTCAGCTGTTTGTGTACCACACTTCCTTCCATTTTTTGTACATGACTTTTCTTTTTCTGTCCATGAGTCCTCTCCAACCACGCGGCAGTGACAGACTCTCTGAACCTATTCTGGTTCCAGGGGATGCCTGATTCACGAATCATTCTTTGCTCAATTAAATTCTGTTAAATTTAATTTGTCTAAAGTTTCTCTTTTAACACCCTAAAAAATTTACTTCAAGCAAGAAGAAAATACAAATCTTACTTATTCAATTCTTTGCGCTCTACAAGGACAGCAGTAACAAAGATAACTCAAAAGCTAGCTAGCCCCAGAATAAATCCTACCAGGCTTTGGAATTGGTACTGTAGAAATGTTTCCAGTTAAGTGAGTTTTCTATTTAAATTTATCAATATTATTAATAGGCTAGCATTGAAATGAAGGTTTTCATTCTCTGAATACAGAATTCACAGCTGGACATTAGGTGCTGAAATATTAGGAGAAATAAAAATAAATGAAGGAAAGAATAATGAATTAGTTTTTTAAACACTGTGCACTTTTGAAAGTACTTTCCCATATGTGGTCATTGAGTTCTTATCAGTCTCTTTATTCATCCCATTTCCAGGTGAGGAAACTGAGGCTTGAAGACATTAAGAGATGTATCCACTGGCACCCTTAAATACTGCCTCAATATACTTCCATTTACTTATTGATAAAAGGAGGCAATAATAGTACCTATTTTATATCATTGTAGTGAGAATGAAATAAATTAAAACAAAAAATGCTAATTTTAATCTTCTGCCCTTCCCCAACCTTCTGCTTTTTCCATTACCTAATCTACCTCTGGGTTAAAAAAGGACATCAAAAACACATAAGGCAGATGATACACATGAGGGAAAAAAAGTCAAAGCTATACCCTGTTACTTTAAAATGTACAGAGTCAAGTTTAATGAGCGCTCACCATCAAGTACTGTTCAAGCACTTTATATGTATTAATTATTTCATCTTCACTACAACCATATATAGTAGGTACTATTATTACCTCCACTTTATAATAAGTAAATGGAAGTACTCTGAGATAGAAAACTTAAATAGCTTGATAGTTGCTATCACGCATTAACCTTAAAAGACAGGATTTCTGAAGCCTGCCTACAGTAACAGAGCTGTAGTGAAACAGTAAAATTTCTGAGCATCTCCAGATCTGTACTGTCTAATATGGTAACCCCTAGACACATAAAGCAATTGAGCACATGAAATATGGCTAGTGTGGCTGAGGAAATGAATTTTCAATTTTATATAATTTTAATTAATTTTAATTCAGATTTATAGTGAATATTTGATGAAACTACAGTTTTCAAGACACTAGCCATCAGTCAGTGAAGGGCAGTGATCCTTCAGAGATGCGATACAAAAGAGATGAGCCCTATAATTACCAGAGCTTACTTCTCTGAGGGAGCTTCCAGGCTGTAGCACAGGAAGGCAGAACTCAGGCAATCTCCTTGAGTTGGAGAGAAAGCTGAGAGTCAGGTCTCCCAATGGAGTTTGCACTGCTGAATTTCACAATTGTTGGGACCAATGACTCCTTTCTTCTTTCCATTTCCTCCCTTTGGAACAGAAATATCTATAACTGGTACCCTATGCCTGTCCCACCATTGTATTTTGGAAGCAGATAACCTGTTTTCTAGTTTCACAGGACCACAATAGAGAGAAAATTTTTCCCCAAAAATGGATTATACCCATTGTCTCACCCACATCTGATTTAGATTACTTAGATAATGAGATGTAGAATTTTTCAGCTAAGATTAAGGGAGATTTCAATCTTTGCGTTGTTGCTATTGTGGATTAAGACTTTTTGAGATACTGGGATGGGATGAATAGTATTTTCCATGTGGGACAGACATGTATCTTTGTGATCTAAGGGCAGACTTTGTGGTAGACAAAATAATGGCTCCCCAAAAATGTCCAGGTGCTCATTGACAGAATCTATGAATATGTTACCTTACATGACAGAAGGGATTTGCAGATGTGATTAAGTTACTGGTCTTGAGATGGGGGGATTATCCTGATTTTTGTAGGTGAGCCTGATATAATCACAGGAGATATAAAAGAAAGGTCTTTTCAGTCAAAGTTCCATAAAGAAGTTACTCTTCCCACCAAAGAAGCTGAAAATCTCTCGGTTATTGCAGCTTGGCCGACATCCCAGAGACAGTTGCCAAAATGGAGAACACACAGATTAGAGAGTAGAGTTCCTGCCCAGGGGACCTACACTTGTGGAATGAATGAATAGTAGTAGCTAAAGCAAGCAGTAAGCTTTTTATAAGGTACATAGTACAGAAGAAATTTTAATTCCATTCGAAATGTTTATTAATCACCTACTATGTTTCATGCACAATAGTTGGCCCTGAGGATCTAGGAGCATCTAGTTCAGCAGGACTCCTGCCTGCCCTCTTGAAGCTTACAGACCAGCCAGGTTTTCATAGCAACTTTGTTGACAAAGTGTCAGCAGCATTGCTCATATCAAGAAAGGTATGGACTCTCAAGAGTGACTGAGCAGATCTTGCACAATGCAAAAACAAAGTAATTCAGTCTAGTCTTTTAACCATACCCAGCTTACATACTTCACCAATTCATTAGTAGGAGTAAGTGAAAATTAGTACGTCCATAATCTTGTTATGTATCATTACATTATATCTATAGATTTGCTATATATCATTAACAAGTCTTAAGTTATCTGCACAGTAAATACATAAATCTCATTCCATAATGTTGGTTGAATCAGGCTAAAATAATCTTTTTGTTATCGTCATAAAAGGCTGCGTTAAAAGAACCCTGCCAGATATTTTCATAGAGAAATATCCAGGCTGCCGTACTACGGTATCTGATTAGTTCATTTCCCTGTTTAAACCTCTACAAAAGCCCCACTTCTCTGAGAGTAAAGTACAAAGCCATTGACTGACCTTGTACTTAAAACAGGTAACTTAAAACAGGTTACAAAACTATTTTGATAGGCATCCCACCGATTGAAATGGACACCAGCCATAAATCGTCAGTACACCCAAACCCACACATTGCAGAATATCAGCTCTTCCAACAGTGTCCCATGTAACCTAGCCCCTATCTACCCCTCCAGACATTCACCACCCTTCAGCCATGTGAAAGTCTTTTTGCTGGTTTTTGTCTTACCTTTATACTTACTATTTCCTCTGCTCAGAACGCTCTGAGACCCCCACCCCTTCCCATACCAGGCTTTCTATCCATTTAAGTATCTGTTGACATATCACTTTGCTATGATTTAAATATTTGTGTCCCTCCAAAATTCATATTAAAACTTAATCCCCAGTGCATTGGTATTAAGAGCTGGGCCTTTAGGCAGTGATTAAATTATGAGGTCTTTGCCCTCATGAATGGATTAGTGTCTTTAGAAAGGAAACCAGCTAGTTCTTCTTCTGCCTTTCCATCCCTTCTACCATATGAGGACACAGCATTCCACAGGACACAGTAACAAGGTATCATCTTGGAAGCAGATACAGCCAGCCCCGACTAGTTACCAAATTTGCTGATGCCTTGTTCTTGGACTTCACAGCCTCCAAAATTGTGAGAAACACCATGCTTCTAAGAACCACACCATATTGTCTCTATAAATGCTTGCTGAATGATTTAATGAATTGTAGTCAAGCTTATAATGGGCAGAACTGAGTAAGCTCTACCCCAAGGAGAATGCAGCCATAAGTTTTCCTCCGTCCTTATGGCCTAACCCCTAGATGAAAGATGTAAATAAACGAATAGGTATAAGTACAGGCAAAGATATAGATAACAGCTAGAACAATATCCTGTCACAATAATATGGCTGGTCAATGGCTTTCAAGTATTTTATAAATTCATTCCACTTTAGATCCTCACCAAAATCATCAAGGAAATACTTCTCTGCCAAACCAAATATTTCACCACCATGACCTCTAATGCCTCCTTCCTGCCCTCAGAATAATACCCCCTGCATATCTAAACACTCCGGATGGCAACATAAAAGAAATAGCAAAGGCAATCTCCAGACAAACACACACCAGTTAAGCACTCCCGCAGACAGATCTTCCTCCCCAGCCTCTGCCACCATGCAAGAAAGGAGGTGCCTTTACCTTGAAATAAAAATGCTTTGCTGGCATTCTGCATTCCAGACACCTGAGCAACTCCAAGGGTGGTGTTCACAAGGTCAAGCTCGGTGACGATATCCATCTGAAGGTCAGGGTCCATCCCAAAGCCCACCACTGGAAAGGAACAAAGAGTTGTTTGGGCTTAAAATGCAGACTGCTAGTAGCATTATGGAGCAGAGGTTACAGGGTCAGGGAGTGGCAGGGAATACAAGGAAGCCAGTGATGAGTGCTTGGAGTCTTTGTCTATGGACGGAAAAGAAAATCTTTGCTTTCTTACCCCGCTAATATTGTAGTTTCTTTGTTCCTTCCCCCAACCCCACTCCCCATTACAGATTGATAATCTCTTATCCAAAACCCCTGGGGTTAAATATAGTTCAGAATTCAGAAGGTGCCATATGTTAGAAAGGTAATATGGCCTATAGACTACATTCGAGGTAACATTTTTAGCAAAATCTAACTCAGCACCTATAATCAAATACAATATTTCTGAAGCAAAAAACATACTTCTCTAATTGGCATAAATAAAGATTATAAATAGGCTGATATCAGTTTAGATCGAGTCTTGCCATGAAATGAGTTCAACTCAGGATAGGTTTTGCTGTCAGGTGAGTTATGAAGAAACTGGGTTTCCAAGCTTTACAGAGGTAGTGACTGTGTACACAAGATTGTGGTCCTGATCCACCTGCCTCAGAGACAGATGCAGTAGCAAAATCTGACACCACCACCACCAGTAAACACCTCCACAAAGTGTTTCCTAATTAATCAGGCACGACCTCCTATGCTAAAGAGGAAGAAAATGGAAAGGAACCCCGTCCCTGTTGAAGACGGGTGGCAGAGAGACTGGCCAGGAAGGAGAATCCCTAGAATCATGGATATATATTTCCATCTAAGAGGATTCCTGGATGCCTCTCATCCAGGGGGTGCTCTGAGGGATTATTCAATCATGACTGAAATGTGATTTCCAACTACAATTATTAACAAGGCTAGTGATCACTCTGAGGGACTATGTTTAAGCCATTCATAAAGGCTGTGTCTATCTATGCTTATCATCTCAATAGTGCAATTCTGACTGTGCTGTTGGAAATGTTTTAATCAGCAACAGCTGTCAACTCTCATCTGATGATAATGCAGTCACTGAGGCAAGATTTGGAGAGCTTGCACCCACTGCGTGAATGTTCACTGGGACATCATAAGCTATCACAACCTCGCCTGTCCTGCCACCTTAACCCTGGTCCTACAGCCTTGGAGAAGGAAATCTACGCTTTCCTTACTCTTTTCCTGTTAGAAAACAGGACCTGCTAGGCTTCTGTCAACAGACAGTTGGTCAGGAAGGCCTCTTTGGAGCTGAAACCTGTTATTACCAAGGCAGATAAAGTGTATGTAACTGCCTTCTCAGTTTCTATCGGGCTTCCCCTTGTCCCCTGAACTGAAGATCTAAGTTTTTCTCTTCCAAATGTAGCCAGTTGTGAAACCAGTTTACCCAAACATGTCTTCCTTCCATTCACTCTGCATTCATTTATGATTTTTTCAACAGGTATTACTGAGTGCTTATATACAGCACACACATTACTAGCCACTGGCGATGGGCTCATGGAGCTCGCATTCATGCAGGTTAGGTGGGGGGAGGACAAGAAATAAACAAATGAATAAGATAATCTGAGATGGCAATGAATGCCATGAAGAAAATAAAATAGAGTAATAGGCTAGAAAGCAACTTGGATGGGGGCCCTACTTTAGAAAGGAGAGTTGGAAAAGGTTCTTTTGAGCTGAAACTTGAATGACTAGAAAACGGAAAATGGGAAGAAGCTTTCCACTGTAGAGAAGGGTGCGTGCAAACGGGGAACAAACTGGGAGTGTCCCAAGAACAGAAAAAAGGCCAGCATGGCTGAAATTGAATGGGCCAGGGGTAGAGAAGTAGAAAATGAGGACAACTAGGCATGGTGGCTCACACCTGTAATCTTAACACTTTGGGAGGCTGAGGCAGAACTGTTTGAACTCAGGAGTTCAAGACCAGCCTGGGCAACATAAGGAGACCATGTCTCTACAAAAAAAATCAAAAAATTAGCCGGGCATGGTGGCGTACACCTATGGTCCCAGCTACTTAGGAGGATCACTTGCACCCAAGAAGTAGATGCTGCAGCACCACTGCTCTCCAGCCTGGTGCCAGAGTGAAACTCCGTGGAAAAGAAAGGGAAGCAGGGGGAGGGGGAGGGAAGGGGAGGGGAGAAACAGAGAGAAGGGCCAGATCATATAAGGACTGTTACCCATAACAAGGAGCTTGGATGTTATTCTGAGATATAACTGGAGGGTTTTAAGGTTTATGTTTAAAGGCAGAAATTAAATTTCAGAGGACTTCTAAGTTGGTGTTTCTCTGGCCAGGAATTTGGAAAGTGGTCTGGGGAATGTGCCTTTCACCAGATGCAAGAAGAAGGAAGCACCCCTGTTGCCCAAGTGCCTTTCACAGGGCTGGACAGATGGCAGAGAGGCTCTGAACTTAGGACCCGATTAATTATCTAAGGAGTTGGTGCACGATCAATACTTTAGGTGCAATGATCTCAGAGCAATATGAATATCTGGGGATAGCATGAGATGACGGATGACATGCAAGCCAAGGAAACTTTCTAGAAGGACAGTGGTTGACTGAATTATTGGCCTCAAATCTTTACCCCTCTCATATCCACAGCCTTTGCTGTGCGTCTTTGCAGTTCCTTCCACTAGAATGGGAGCAAACCTTCCCATCTCTTGACTTTGAGGCCAGCCATGTAACTTGTTTTGGCCATTGGGATGTTAGTGGCATTATGCGAGAAGAGGCTTGAATATGCTTGTGTGGTGGGGTTGGTTCTCTTGTACTTCCACATCATGAGGAGAAGAACATGGCCCTGCTGGCCCACTGGTCCAAAGAGACCTAGACATGTGGAGCAGGCAGCCTACCTGAGTTTGAAACCAAGCCCAGCCAAGTGCAGCCTAGATGAGCCAGCACCAAACACAACTTACAGATATGTAAACCAAAATCACATATCACAAACTCAGTGCTTCAAGCCACTGAGTTTTGGGTTGTTATACAAAATTATCATGGCAATATGACCAATGCAGGGACTAAAAGACCTTCTACGATGGCATCCTTAAGATGTTTAAATCTCCCAGACCAAGGGCCCTGCAATTAATTGGACAAACCTAAAAAGCATCCAAATAAACTCTGTAGAACTATCAGAACACCCTAATGGTGTCCTTGAATCCTCACCCCCCAAATGAGAACATAATTCCCTCAGTCCAGAAGGTATTGTGGAAACAACACTAAACTGAGAGCCAGTTTCAGTCCAGTCTCTTCCCTCTACTAACTCTGTGCCCTTAAATATATCATTCACATATCACAGCCTCAGTTTCCTCATCCATAAAATAGGAATGTTAATACCTTCCTCCCTGAAGCAATTGCTGAAGCAGACTTCAGAACTCCAGTACTCCGTATCAGCGCTAACACGGGTGTCTTCATACTTCATGCTATAGAAAATTCCATGGTTTGGGTTACCATGTGTAAAAAGATACTGGTACCTGTTACAACAGACTCATGAGGCCTCAGGGGAAACTATATTCATACTTCAACAGCTCAATCTAGCACATAGGTGGTACCCAGCTGGGGGCTATTTAATCTGTCTTTAATAAGACCAGTTCTCTAGACCACTCCAGCTCCCTGGTCCTCAACTCCGCTGGAATCATACAAAAGATACAGATGGCCCCATTCCTCCCAACCCCTCTCCATGCCCAAGTGACCTAAAAGGGCCTCTCACCCTGGGTTTGCTTGTGAAATCCATTTATAAAACCTATATTCACTCCCCATCTCCCCGCCCACGGCTCAAAAGTGAAGGAGCTTCTCTGGTTTTAAGTGTATTGCTTTTATTATGAAAACAGCTCATAAAAACAATACAACAAAAAAGAAATCAACCTTTCCAATTTGCTACAAATGGTTGTAAAGAAAAAAAGATAAAAAAGAAAAAAAAAAGAAATCAATTAGGCTTCTGGATACAGTTTTCTTATCTCCCTTTAATTGGTCCCTACCAGGATGAAAATGTCTCATGCCCATAGTAGGACGTGTAAAGGACAGCACTTTACACACTGCCTAGGGAATCAGAAAGCCTATTAATAAGGCAGCATTTACACGGGCTCTCCTGAACCTTATGTAGTGTGAGTGTTGTTGGTCTCATTTAAAAAAAAAAAATTAATGTTTCTGCTTCTTGTCCAAGCATGGTGCTCCTGCCCTTTCCTCGGTAACTCTATTGAAGTTTTCTACTTTGGACATAATGGCTATACAAATGGCTGAAATTGGGAATTACAATTAAGCAAGAGAAAAAGCTCCTGGGGAAGAAATATTTTTAAAACCTGGAAGGCAGCATGTCAATGTCACAGAGGCACTTGAGGCCTGACTCGGAGATTCAGAACCTCCACTCTTAACAAAGATACCTGTTGCTGCTGCTAATGGCTGCTCCTCACCCCCACCCAGGGAATGCTCAGTCCCACAGCCCACTCAGTTCACCTTTGGGGTCCCAAACATAGGCTTCCAGGCAAATCCTCCTGTGTCTGGCTGACTAAATTTCCTCCTGCTCTTTGTCCATGGTGGACGCTGTCTGTTTTCCTCTGGACCATGCAGACTAAAATAATGCTAGAATGATGCTCCAAGAGCCCATTTAACCACAGAATTTCACAACCACTTAATCAGATTTGGACCCCTGGGGACCTACAAAGGTCCTTAATACCCCAAAAGCAATTTTCCTGAAGTATAGGCTCTACGCCTGTTCCAAGCTGGCCAATATTTTACATGATCCTTGGAGGCTGGGGGCTCATGTTCACAGCTCCATTATTCAATTCATAATTAATGATCCACCAGAGAGTTCCTTCAAAAAGAAAATCTCTTGGCTGGGTGCAGTGGCTCACACCTGTAATCTCAGCACTTTGGGAGGCCAAGGCGGGCAGATCATCTGAGTTCGGGAGTTTGAGACCAGCCTGACCAACATGGAGAAACCCCGTCTCTTCTAAAAATACAAAATTAGCTGGGCATGGTGGCTCATGCCTGTAATCCCACCTACTCGGGAGGCTGAGGCAGGAGAATCGCTCGAACTCAGGAGGCGGAGGTTAGAGTGAGCTGAGGTTGTGTCATTGCACTCCAGCCTGGGGAACAAGGGCCAAACTCCTCAAAAAAAAAAAAAGAAAAAAAAACTCTTTCCTTTCCAGCAGGTGGCAGCAAAAAACATTCACTTGGTCAGTAGGGGCTTTGTACTCCCTTTAGTCTCTACCCTGGTGACCAAAACAAACCGGAAAGCAATGGGGGAATAATTATTGAGTTTTCAGTTATTCACACTGCCAAAGCATCGGAGAAAACTCATAGAGATGGTGTGTTATTACTTCTATTATTGTAGCCTTTTAAATTTGCATTACTAGTGATGTACTTGAAAAATCTATGAATTATTTCTCAACCAGAAATAACAAAAACTGGAGAATGGCACCTCCCGTCTTGACTCCGCTTTGCACTCTTAAAACAAGTTCTCTGAACAAGGCAGATTTAAGCAACTCCTTATGACCCCTATCATTAGATCTTTTCATAAGCAACTGTGTCTGCATGACAGTCTTGCTTTAATTAAAATGTGCCTGATAACATCTATTCAGTTCCATTAAAAGGCAGTGATACCTGAGCAGCGCACTAAGTGAATCACATGTTTATTTCATCTAGGACTGTTAACAGCCCAGACAACAACTGTCCCACTTGACAAAGAAACTTTTCATGCAGCTGTTTGGATCCTGATAAACTAATCACAAGTCAGCCTTTGTTAACGAAGAAGAGGGTGGATGGATGATATGGAAATGGTGATACCTGGACAAAATCAAAGGGGCTGCCCCCAGAAAGCTACTGCTTATACCCTCTCCAGCTACAAGATATTTTAAGTGTACAAATTGAGAGGTAATCCCCCCCACCCCCATCTCTCTGATTCTTCTGATAATGTGTGTAGAAGAAATATGTGATCTCTAGTGTTCAAGTAGTGCCAAGTGGCACTGAAAACCCAAGCTCCCTAGGCAACAGGCACAACCAATGTGCCAGATCCTTCCATGCTTCCCTGCCTTTGCTCAACTTGCTCCCTCTTCCTAGAATGCCTTCCCACTTTGTCCACCTGGAAAACTCCCTACAAAGCCTTGAAGGCACAACTCTCAAATCCATGACCACCACTCCTCCCCAGAATTAATTCAAACTGTCCCTCCTCCATATTTCCTTAATACAAACTTATACTCCTACCTCTCCAACACCCCCCATCAATCTGTAAAATTAAAATGCCTCCCAGTTTCTATCTAGATTCCCAGCTACGCTGTAAGTTCCTAGAAGTCAAGGACTAAGTCATTCTCTCTTTGCATAAGAAATCCTGGCACCCAGCAAGACACCGTTTGTTGAATGAATAAAAACATGAATGAATTTTCCCCTACAACCAAATTTTTACAAGATTTAAAGGGGACTGGTAGTGGAAAGAGGGAAAATATCTTGTTCTTAAAGATCCCCTCCACGAGCAATGAACCCTGAAAAATGTTCCATTCCGTGATAAGGGTACTTTGGCGACTTTTTAAAGGAGTAATGAGAACAAAGAATTTAGGCATATTCCGTAGTTATGTGCACTTAGGGATGTGAACTGACTAACGGGTTGCTCCTTTCCTATCTAGTTTCTCCCTGTCTGTAGTTCCTCTTTAAGACGTCCACAAGCACCAGACTCCCGTGCTCAGGGCCGGTAGCCCACGCTCTGCACTAATTAGCCTTGCCTGTCCTCATCTTCCTGGGATTAGCGCAACCCTTCAGCATGTTCTCATTTTAAAAGACTCACCCATCCTGATGGGCCTGAACTCAAGAAGCAACTATTCTAAGCTAGACTGAGCCTTGGCGTCTCCGCAGCCTAGGAAGCTCAGATAGAGGTAACGAACGAAATGGGAGGTTTCTTTTGTCCCTGGAGAAATCCATACTCAACGTCCTTAAGCAGACGAAAGCCGCTGTCTGCTCAGTCCTGGGGAAGTGGGAAGGGCCCTCTCAGCTCCTAGACGCTATATCTTCCAGCGGGC
This sequence comes from Cacajao melanocephalus, assembly GCA_963573385.1. Taxonomy (NCBI): domain Eukaryota; kingdom Metazoa; phylum Chordata; class Mammalia; order Primates; family Pitheciidae; genus Cacajao; species Cacajao melanocephalus. The sequence goes on from CAUYLG010014635.1 coordinate 25,148, forward strand.
TAACTGCCAAAGAGGGGCGCCTGGGCGCAAGCGGAGGGAACTTTTGGGCTAAACAACCAAGGGCAGACGGCCCTCCTCAGCCCGCTCCGCTCTTTGGCCTAGAGAGAAAGCCACGCCTCTAGAGAAGGAAATAAGGGTGGTAAACGGGGGAGAATAAAGGTAGAGAGAATGACCACACAGATTCTAGGGTGCGAAGTCGGCAGCGCGTATTGAGGATGGCCGGGTAGGACTGTAAACCGCCAACACTCCCCTCAATTGACAGGCCCTATTTTTGCCAATTTCCTACCACATCGCACCCCACCTCACCTCACCCCACCCGAGTCTCCCTGCGTCTACTACTAGCTCTTTGAAGAAAGCGGCTGCAAGCCAGTCTCCGAACCCCAGGGGACTTGTGGGCAAGGGAGCTGGTGGAAGCAGAAGGAAGAAGACGCGCTAAGAGTCCTCACAACTGCGTCTCCGGAGGCAGAACCAAGTGGGGACTTCAGATAATCACGCATCATCCTTGCTCCTCCTCCCCACCCCAACCCTGCGATTATAGCAAGAGAAAACTGGTTTGAGCTTGAGAAAATTTCCCCAGATTGTCTCCACTGCTCCATTTCCCCCAGATAATTGTTCGCCCAGCTCCTGCAAGCCAAGAGGGGCGGAGGAGAATACTCCTGGAGTTCTCCGGGGTAGTCAGGAAAGGACAGGAGGAGATCGCCAGATTCCAGGGTTCTCCCGCAGCTCTCTCCCCTCGCCGCGCCCTCCCGGCCCGGGCCGCGCCCGCCAGCTGGAAGCGCTCCCTCTGCGGGCGCGACTCCCGCAGCTACCCCTTCCCAGCCTGGCCGAGGGCGGCGAGAGCAGTTTCCACAGCGCCTTTCAAGTTCGGGAACCTGGGACTCGCAGGCTCGCCCTGCTGCGGGTTTCGACTCCCTGGGACCGGAAAGCTGGTTACTAGCTGCAAGAGGGTGCGCCCGCTCGGCCGCGCCCCTCACTCCAGCGTCCCCGAGGCCGCGTCCCCCGAGAAGGGGCACTCAGCGGGGACACCTTCAACCCGTGAGTCCCGCTTCTCACTCTGTCACTCCGAGCAGGGTAAAGAGACCCCAGGAAGCTGTCCACGCTACTGCCGTTCCCCAGACCAGCGCAGAGCTCGGCTCCAAGTCTCCCCACGCCTATGTGGGCTCTGGGCACCGCGGCGGGGCTCCCCCATTTCCCGGATCCCTCTCACCGCCCCAGTCCTGCTTACCTGTCCGGGCCGTGCACACACAGAACCACACAACTAAAATCACATCCATCGGCATCGCTCCCGAGGGTCCCCGCCTAGCAGGGCGCACCGAAGCTAGGTGGAAACAAATGAGCCTGGATCCTGAGGCGCGCCGGGCTTGGAGCCGCCAAACTTGCTAGCGGCCGGCGGGGGAGGTGGCTAGGCAGCGCCGCGTGCTGCGCTCGGGGATGCGCCCGCGAAGGCAGCCCCGGCCGCCCCGCCCCCAGCCCGCCCCCCACGGCCGGCGGCGGCGGCGGCGCGGGGCGCGGGGCCCGGCCCCCGCTGCGGCTGCGTTCGCCTGGGAGCCGGGGCACGAGCGCGGGCTTGGCTACTCTGGCTGGTTGCGCTCTGCACTGGGGGCCGAGTCAGTTCTCCTCCTTCGTCCGCGGAACTGCGAGGATTTGGACTGCAGACACGGCAGCCGCTACCACCCGGAGCACCGAAGTCGGAGTCCCGGGATCTGCGGCCGAAAGGAGGGAGCGCAAGGCGCACGGCGCCCCCACGGCTTCACGCCCTCCAGCCCCGCCGAGCCGCCGTCACCGCGGTGGAGGCTGCCGAAGTTGCCACAGTTCATACCCGCAGAGTCGAAAAGCCGCCGAGCCCTCGCGGCTGAGTAATTTTCCTCAGGGGAACCCAGACCGAGGCGGCGCCACTGAGCGCGCACGGCACCCCTCGGAAAACAATTACTCGGGATTCGCTCTGTCAGCTAGGTGGGGAGGGATCGGAGGGGGATGATGGCTGAATCCCCACTCACCACCTGTACCTTCTGTCTCCGCTCTCCTGGTGAACCCCGATGACTGAGTACCCTCTTTGGTGGTGCAGGAAGAGGGCGCTGAAGTGAGGGTGCAGAAAAGGGGTCCTGTAGGCAGAGCGAGCTGTGGTTGGGGTTTGGGAAGTCTGTTTGCAAACCTTCTCATTCTGCAGGGCAGATGCTGCCACATAGGGGTAATTCCTAACCATCTTTTTTTTTCTTGCTTGATTTTCTTAATGGTATTAATCAAAAGCCCACTCTTCTTTCGTAGCCACATTTTGGCCTCATTTGCAATTTCTACGGGACCTCCACCTTCTTTTCTCTCCCCTACCACCGCACCATTCTCTGGAAAGAAAAGCTGGGCTTTGTTTCTACTTGTGGGCAAGAAGAGAATGGGTCCTCTCCCCTCTATGCGACCGTTTCAGGACCTGACCTTCCCTATGAAGATCCCCCATGTTTGAGACTTCTGTCCCACTTCCTATTTGTCCCACTAACATCTAGGAAGGTTATTTTTAACTGGATATGTAGAGTCATGAAATCTGAAATGACAGCCTCTGATTTATGCCAAATGAGCCACACATAATTTAAAATTACCTGGTTTGCTCAGTCTTCCCAGTCTCTCTGAACCCCTGCCCCACCTCACCACCACTATCCTTTTGGTATTCACAGCAGGGATCGCAGAGGAGTCGGAGGAAACCTCAGAACAGCCCTCCCTCATTTCCTGGAAACCAATTCCAACGTTTCAGAATCCTCTTCACTAATAAGAATGTGCCCTTCTCATTTCTTGCACCCACTTTCACTTCGTATATCCTTAACCCCCTACACAACTTTGACCCAGGACTCCCAGTGAAGTTCACAAAATTAGCAGCGCAGCTTATAAAGAGAGGTTTCACTAACATGCTCTTCTGGTCTCTGCCCTATTTTTCTGGATATTTCTGTGTGCAAGCCACTGTCCCACTTGGCTCTTTATGTTGTGGTCCTTTGGCAGATGAAAAAGAAAGTGAACAAGCAGGTAAATTCCAACTCAAGAAGTCTGCTGTGCAATCCAGAAGCTGAGCTGAATGATTAAGAGGTAAACTGATGTCAGCTGACTCCAACTCAGATTCAACTAAGGCCCAAAGGAAATCTGTCTCCTTGACTCTATATTTTCATTAATGGAGCCCACATGTTTTTTCTTCCACCTGGAGCATGTTGCATTTAAAGCTAACATTAGAATGACACATCTTGAAAATAGGATTTCCCAAGTCTTTTTGGCTTTTGTGGACAAGGACACCATACTTCATGTTGTATTGTAAGAGCCATTTCCTGTCTCTCCTCTGCATTCTTTAAGTACACCTTAGCAGGAACAGGCTTGAGTGTTTTAGACTGTTGTTTCCAAGGCCCTTTTATTGATTTCAGAAAGCCCAGAATTCTTAATAGTACAGTGACCCCAGCAAGGGAAAAATGTGGTATGGGTAAGATCTTTGAAGCTCTCTATCTTTAAAGTCTTTGTGTAATTAATTAGCTGGTCCTGTGGGATGAGACTTTTAGCTTCTTCCATTAAAAAATAAGGCAAGACATATGTTCTGTCATAGCTTTGCAGCATAACATCTATTAACAGTAGCAAGAGTTAATCTCAACAAGGTCGTAAAGCTTTCCTAGATAACTGAGTACTGCAATCTCCTCCTATAAGTACAATCCTTAAGTGAGGGATTTTGAGTGTGTAGGCCTGTTAAGCTAAGGTTACCTTCATAGAATGGGCCCACTAAGTTTCTGTAGTGACAATGAAGGGACACATGGCTATGTATATACTTGATGGTGGGATGTTACAGTGAGACCTGTACTCATTGGAAGTCCCATTGAAACATCTTACCTGATGCCAAATCCCAAGTCCTCCCTCCCCTTCAGTATGGCCTCTTCTTCCTGACCTCTTAAGTACTGGAGAGCTCCAAGACTCACTCCTCAGCCCTTCCCTTCCAGCCACACTCCCTCCTCCCTCCCTGTTAAGCTAATCTCACCTCATGGATTTAAATAATGTCTATACATGGATGACTCTCAAATATGCATCTCTATCCCCAGCCTCTATGAACCCCAGGCTTACATATCTACCTGCCTATTAGACATCTTGAATATAATATGGTCACATCATCAAAATTAAAAACATTTGTACTTCAAAGGACATCATCAATGAAATAAAAAGACAGCGCATGAAATGAAAAAGTATTTTTGTAAGACATCTGATTGGAACTTGTATCTACTAAAAAACTATTACAACTAAATTATACAAGACAATAAAAGGCCCAGTTTGCAAATGGGCAAAGGATCTGAATAGATATTACTCCAAGGTATATATACAAGTGGCCAATAAACACATGAGAAAATGTTCAATATCATTAGCCATCTGAAATATGCAAAACGACAGTGAGATACTGCTTCACACCCACTAGGATGGCTAGAATAAAATAGATAATAAATGTTGGTGAGGATATGGAGAAACTGGAACTCTCATATACTGCTAGTTAGAATGTAAAATGTTCTTTAAACAGTTAAACGTAGATATTCACACAAGGTAAATGAAAACATATGTCTATATACTAACTTGTGCATAAATGTTTAGAGCATTATTCAAAATAGCCAAAAAGTAGAAACCAAATGTCCATTGACAAATAAGTGGATAAATAAAATGTGGTATGCCTATATAATAGAATATTATTCAGCAATAAAAAGAAATGAAGCATTCACATACTACATTGACAGACCTTGAAAATATCATGCTAAGTGAAAGAAGTCTGTCACAAAAGACCATATATTATACAATTTAATTTCTATGAAAAGTTAGGAATAGGCAAATCTATAGAGACAAAACATCCGATTAGTGGTTGTTTAGGGCTTGGAGTTAGGGAGGGAGGATTAGGAGGTAATGGCTAAAAATGCAGGGGCTATTTTTGAGGTAACGTAAAGGCTCTAATTTGATTGTGGTGATGGATGTAAAACTCTCACAGATATTCACAATATAGTAAAAACCATTGAATTGTATGCTTTAAATGGGTGAATTGTATGGCATGTGAATTATATCTCAAAGCTTTTTAAAAATATTTTAATGATCATGACAAAAAAATTCCTATATGGCCAAATGAGGACTTTTGAAATTTCCCTTCTCTTCAGTTTCTCACTGCCGACTTCTAAGGACATGGCATGAGCCTTCACCAAGTGCTCCAACAAAATAACTCAGGGTCATCCTTGACTTGCCCTGTGCCCCTACACACAAAGCATAAAGCCCTGTCAGTATACCTTAAAGAAATAATCCCAAATCAAATTTCCCTTCTCACCAGGTCTCCTTCTCCCACCTCCCTCCAACCCAGCATTATCTCTTCCAAAGGCTATAGCTGTAGTCTCAGTGCTGCTCTCTGCCTCCGTTCTTTCCCTGTATAGTTCAGTCGCCCCTGCCTTCAGTAGTCATAGTCTGTGTTGTGCAATATGTATCAGATCACACCTTCTTGCTTAAAATTCCTCTTGGAGTTTTCCATCATATTTTAGAAAAATCCAAACATCTTATATCATCCCTGCTTCTCTTCCAGGTCCCTCTGTCCCCTTTCTCCCCCTCACTCACTCCAGGTGGGCTTTCTTGTTCCTTAAACATTCCAAGTTCATGCCATCCTCATGGTCTTTGCACTTGCTGTCCCCTCTACCTGGAAGATTCGCTTTGAACATGACTCAGTTCTAGTTTCACATGTCAGCCCTTTGAGGAGACCTTGCCTAAAGAATCTGCTTCTCACTTTACTCCCAAATTTCTCTGCCTTCTTACCATGCTTTATTTTTTAGAGTGCTCATTATTTTCTAAAATAATATGATTTATATATTTTAGATTTTTTTAGAATGCTTGTCTAATATGATTTGTATGTTATATTGTCTAAAATAATGTGATTTATATGCTTATTTGTTCCCTGTCTCCTTCAATATAATGCAAGCTTCTTAAAATTGGAAATTTGTCTTTCTTGTTCACTAATGTATTTTTCCACCTAGAACAGTGCCTAGCACATTTTAGGAGCTCATTAAATGTTGTTGAGTGAACGAATCAATGGATATTCTGCCAGGAAGCCACATGGATAATGAACATTTCTCATTGGCTTTCACCATGGCGGCAGTGAGAAGACCTTGTCTCTCTGTTCCCCATCATTGCTCCGCTGCTGACTCTATTTGGGGCAGCAGATCCCATAGAGGAAGAGTAAGAAGGACTCCTTTTTAAATGTGCAAACTAAAAGCAGTTCCAAGCACGAGAAACTATCTATTGTATTTATTGCCTTACAAATTCCCCTCTTGAAGCCACTCTTCATTGTCCAAACAGTCTAACTATCTTCACAACTATCTTCACATTGTGGACACTTAACAAGTTTCCTTGTAAAACAAGAGAAAATGAGAAAGTAGCTCTGGTATAGATTGGGTTGTATACCTTCCCTTTACCCCAAAAAATAAGTTGAAGTCATAACCCCTGGTACCTGTGAATGTGAGCTTATTTGGAAATTGGGTTTTTGCAGATGTAATAAGTTAAGATGAGGTCATTAGTATAGGCCCTAATTGCAGTATGACTGATATCCTTATAAGAAGAGAAAAATACCATGGGAAGACAGAGACACAGGGAGAATGCCATGTGACCATGGATGCAGAGATTAAAGTGTTATGGCTGTGCTATGGTTTGACTATTTGTCCCCTCCAAAAATCATGTTGAAGTTTAACCCCCAAGTGGCAGTATAGAAAGAGCCTCTAAGAGGTGATCAGATCATGAGAGCAGAAATTAATAGATTAATGGGTTAATAGATTAATGCATTATCATGGGAGGGGAACTGGTGGCTTTATAAGAAGAGGAAGAAAGACCTGAGTGAACACATTAGCATGCTCAGCCCCCTCACCATGACATCCTGTGCTACTCTCTTCTACAGAGTCCCCACTAGCAAGAAGGTTCTCACCAGATGCAGACCCTCAACCTGGGACCTTTCAATCTCCATTACTCTAAGAAATAGATTTTCTTTTTCTTTAAAAATTACCCAGTTTCAGTTATTCTGTTAAAAGTAACAGAAAATGAAGACAAGCTGCAAGCCATGGGGTGTCTTCCAGAGGCTGGAAGAGGCAAGGAAGGATTATGCCTTAAAGACTTGAGAGGAAGCACGGTCCTGCCAACCCTTGATTTCAGATTTCTAATCTCCAGAACTGGAAGAGATTACATTTCTCTTGTCTTACATCTTTCAGTTTGTAGTGCTTTGTTCTGGCAGCCGTAGGAAACTAACGCAAGTGCCAGTTTGCTGGCAGAGTTGAGGAAAGCACAAAAGCACCCAAGTTTCCTTCACAAACCTAACAGCCCCAATGCTCTCTGCAACTGTGCAAGCCTGACTTGGGTGGATATTTTTATTTCCTGAAATGCACGTGCATTTATAAAAAGAGGCTGAATGAATGTATTTATTTGTGAACCTCTGTTTCTATGTGGATATATAAATTCTATATGAAAACTTTGTTCTCTGATTACCACAGCCTACTTCAATGACATCCAAATTAGAGGGATCCATATTTTGCTAAATTAACTAGTGTCCTTTTGTCTCATAGCTTCAAACACGTTTTAGAACAAAGCCAGGTATAGATCTGTAGGAAAATAGGTAGAAAAACATACAGACATATAGATAAAGACATCTCATCATTCTTTGGATGAAACCATTCTAATCCATAAGCATCAATTATTTGGATGAGTTTCAAGTTTCTGATGACAAGAACCAAGCTGTGCACATATCTAGGTTTTATTAAATAATCACACGTCCACTCCAACAGAACATTAAAAATTGGGCACAGTATCTTCAAAGAGGCCCTTGAAACAGGCCTCACCCCAGCCCGGACCAGAATGGTATTGGCTACATTTCTTAAGTGTAACTATGAGTGGTTACTGCTCGAAGTACTGTCCAAGGATTAACTCGTTCTTAAAAAAAAAAATAAAATAAATAATAATAATAATAATTAGGTAGGTAGCATTATTATACCCATCTTAGGAATGTGGAAGGTGAGCCATTGACCAAGTAAGTGGCTGAGACCCAAGCCCAGGCCATATGAACCTTACTGTTTCTCCTGGGATGAAGCCTGTGAAGTCAGTTTCATAACAGCCCAATTCCCTGCCTGAGTTCTGAACCAACTGAGAAACAAGATAACAGTTAGAAGGAGGCTAGAGCATCACTTTTATTAATGTAGAGACAGTGCTGGAAGAGCATAGCCTATGTGAAAGCCAAAACAGACTGGCCATCTGCCCTGCCTCCAGGCTGGACTTTGCCACAGCCATCTGCTGTCACTGATCTGAATGAAAAGAGAAAGCTAAAGAGACCTCATTGAGAAATCAGGACCAATGGCTGGCACTTTCCTTCACAAGGGATGGGAGAATAGGGAGTGGGATAAAAGACCAAAAGTGTTCATTTTATTTCTTGTATCAGTAAAGATTCTATCTGGCTTCATATAACAGGAAAACTCCCAAACAATAGTAACTTAAATAAATTAAATGTTTAACACTCTCTTCAGTAAAAGAATTCTAGAGTTGGAGAGTCTACCATCCCTAGAATGTAGTCCTTGTCCTCATGGTTCAGTATAGCTGCTAGTACTCCAGCCATTATATCCACATTCCAGACAGCAAATTTGGAAGAGAATGAAGAGAAGAGCATGCCCAGGAGTCCCATGTATTATTTCTATATATATTTGGGCAGAACCTAGTCACAGGGCCACTCCATATGTATCTGTTGGCTGTTGCTGCATAACAAACAACTACAAAATTTCAGTGTCAAACAACACTAAACACATATCTGCAGGTTGGCTAGGTTTCAGTTCATCCATGCTGGTCTCAGACAGACAGTCCTGCTTCAGGTTACAGTGGCTGGGCTGATTCCATTTCTCACTGCAGGTCTGTGTTTCAGTTGAGTGTCCCATGTGCCTTTCATCTTCTCTGGGTTGATGGGCTAGCCAGATCTGTTCTTCATGGCCCAAAGAGACACCAAAGAGCAGATAGAAATAGGTGAGGCCTCTTAAGGTCTAGACTCAAAACTGGCACCCTGCCATGTCTGTTCACATGCTATTAGCCAAAGCACAGATGAATTACCAAGCCCCAAATCAAGGGCGAGACATAGAGTCCACCCACGATGAGGACATAGCAAGGGTGTGGTTCACGGGTGGTGGGGGCGGAGAGGGTGGTAAATAAGTGAAGCCAGGTCAATCTGCCATACTTGGCTGCAAGGGAACCAGGAAATGTCATGCTTTCGCTGGGTGGCAACAAGCCTGGCTAAAGTCAGAGGTGTTACTAAAAAAGGGAAGAACAGAAATTCAAAGGCAATTACCAGTTTCTCCCCCACACTCCCTTACGTTGTACCAACTTCATAAAATATCAGTACTGGCCTAGTGCAAGTTCTCTGTCATTTTTGTCCTCACCTCAAGCCCGTGTATAGAAATAAGCACTCAAAAGAAGGCAAAAAAAAAAAAAATAAGGAGGTTCACAGTGAGATTGTCATGGACCTGTGCTTAACAGCAATCTCCACTTTTGAGTAGGTGAGACAGAGTGATTTTTTTTTAAATATGGTTTATCTCAAAGCTCTAAGCCCAGAAAGATCAAATTTTTGCAACCTTAGCAGGTAAGACCCAAACGTCTCCCTGTGCCTCTCTCCTGAACACCAGCAGTGAGTGCCATGTGATGGAGATAACTGGAAGCCTGGAGGCAAATCGTGCAAGTGAATATACTGCATAATCGCAGAATGCCTCTGCCTCTGTTTCCTGATTGACATGAGAAGGCAAGAGGAATGAAGTTATGGAATAAAAATACCTGGGCTATCCTGAGGCCCCTGAGCCCACGTCTAAGAACCCCACATACCCCAGCATCTCCTGTGGACTCCCAGACTTTGCCATGATCCAGCAACTCACATGACGAATCCTGGGAGAAGAGTCACCAGGCTGGTGCTCCGGTCTCACTGCTGTATCTATTCCTATTGGTTGCTGTCATCTCCAAGCTGTTCGCTCAAATTTTTAAACATAAAATTTAGTGGTGCCTGTCATAGGAGTCAGAAAGGAGATGCTCTGCCAAAAGACCCTGAGATGTGTGACCTAATGTCCTGAAATTCACTCCAGAAATTTCAGTATTTCAGAAAGCTGATTTCTTACCTACTCCAATCCATCCTCAACACTGCAACTGGGTTAATTTTCCAGACATACAGATCTGCCTCTAACAATAAATATCCAACACTTACATGGGATGTTACTGACTTTTTTTCTTTTTTTTAAATCAACTCCCAAGTGCCTGGAAGGTTGTTAGTGTTTTTAAAACAATTTTAGCTACAAATTTTAATTTAATTCTCATAGCAGCTATGTAAGATGGGTATAATTATTCCAATTTTACAAATAAGAGCACTGAGATTGCATTAATAAGGGAAAGAGCTGGCACTTGAACCCAGGACAATGCTCCGTCTCTGGACAGTGGCTGCCTCTGCTACAAGATCTCTCTCCACTATTCAGTAACCTTTGATGGCTCCCTGTTGCCTGTCAGGTAAGGTCTGAACTCTTTATGTTGGCATGGAAGGTAGTAGACTGTCAATCAGCATATACTACCCTTTCCAAATTTGTCCACCATTCACTCTTGCCTCTTCTTTCCATGCTGTCATTCACTTGTATTCATTCATCTGGAAAACTCTAATACTCTCCTGATGGTCAAAATTCTCCACCATGTACCAATGCTCTGTTTCATGAAGTGCTGCCCAGTCCTCTTAACCAGAGAACTTTCTTCCTCTTCTCCTCCTCAACATGTTCTTGTGCTAAAGCTTTTTGGGGCACTTGGTACTTTCTACTGTGCTACAGCAATGTGCATCTGTATCTTAAATCTCTACTTGTTTTAAGTAGCCTGGAGGAGGAGACCTAGTCTTAAATTTTCCTTGCACATTATAACGCTGAGCTCTGTTCCTTGTATAGAACTAATACTTAATACTTGCTTATTCAATTTTTTTTAATGTATTTATTGAGTAGCTACTATGTGCCACAAACTCTCAGGTACTACACACATAAATAAGACATTTAGTGTGAAAATAAGTGAATAATAATGAAAATGTGATTCTCTTTCAATGTTGACCTATACTGTATTTCAGCCATTATTTTCTCTTGATCCTACAAGTTTCTGTGGACAGAAGTGTCCTGGAAAAGAATGAGGATAAGTTAAATGATCTGCAATATTAAAACAATCATAAGATGGCCAGGCAAGGTGGCTTACGCCTGTAATCCCAGCACTTTGGGAGGCCAAGGTAGGAGGATTGCTTGAGGCCAGGCATTTGAGAACTGGGCAATATAGTGAGACCCCCATCTCTACAAAAAATAAAAAATTAACTCTAAGTTTCCCCTATTTCTCCTTATCCCCACTTAAGGAAAAAAAATATTTAGAAAGGTTATAAAAACATAACAGCATTTCTAATTGAAATTCCATGGTACTTGGGATCAGCTTTGAAATACTCTAGGCAAACAGAGTTTCAGGGTGGGGAGAGGGATCATGAAATAAACTTGGACATGAGTTGGTAATTGTTGAAAGTGTGGGATGTGGACATGGGAGTTTATTTTTCTGTTCTCTCCAATTTTATGTATACCTGAAATTTTTCAAGAGAAAAAGTTGAAAGCATACACACACACACACACACACACACACACACAATGATCAAAAGAATCTCAGGAAGGAGATGGAAGATGATGGGTCAGCACCAATCTCTGATGCCACAGAGTGCACTTCTTGCCCTTTTGGGAGCACCGTTGCTGGGAAGATAAGACATTGCACTGAGTTTCATGTTCACTGTACTGTGTATCTGACAAAGTACAGTTTTAAGGCCAGTCCTGAATGTATTATATGGAGCTCTTATTACCATAGACTTTTCCCAGCCTGGAGCTTGACTGCAGGCTGGACACCTGTGCTCTTGGCATGTGGATTTCAGCATCAGCTTGTGAGGGCATTTCTTTCCCAGTGAGGCTAGCCTAGATCATCTCTGTAGCCTTCCAACACTGAAGCTGAAGATGGAGGCAGAGCATGAGTATGTTGTGCTCATTTGAGGAGGACAGAGTCAAGCCTCTGGGTTCACCAGATCAGACAGCAGAGAACATGACACCGGACCCTAGGGCCCCGTCTCTGAGTAGGGAACATGAGGTCTCTACCCACTCAGAAGGCGAGAAATGACATTTGTTTGTTTTTTAGAAATAGATTTTCCTTCTAGTATAATTTGAGTTCCTTAAGATTTGGGAATGTTTTATTCCATTTTGCCTAGGGCCTACCACAATGCAGGAACTACATAAAATGTTTGCTAATTTGAAATGTAGTTGAAGACTGACAAAATGATCATTAAAATATACATAATGTTTTAACTTGTCCAGTCTCTCTGTTCAGATCTCAGATCTACTCAGATTCTCTCTTTTTCTTCTTTCTCTCTTTCTCCTACTCCAGTCTCTCCCTCTCCCCACCCCCACCCCCCGGCATGAGAGTGATTAATAATTCAGCAAACAATAGTGTATTCTGATGGTTAAAAATATAACTTAATTGATATTTGTTTCTGCAGCAGCACAATATCTCGTTTTCCCAGGAGGGCAGTTTTCCATGGCTGTTCCAGGTTTTGTACAGCAAAATAGATCAATCTTGGGGATACCTAAAGGCTGTTTATTAGGAAAGAAGGATGATGGGTAATGGCTTTGAACAGACACAATACTATAATCATTATGTTTTAAACATTGACATTTATTTACGGTTTTGTGAACTCATACATTATTAGGATAAATTCTAATTTATATCAGTATATAATAGGCAAATATATAATACAATAAATTGCATTTTTTACATAAATACAAAATTTGAGGTAGGGCCTCAAGAATAATGACTTCTTAGATGAATAATATGAAGTATATAATATGTACTCTATAATATATATAACACATCATTTGTAACATAATATATTTTCTTCATGTATAGTTAATGAAAAAATATAAGGACCTGATTAGGGAACATATATTTACTCATGGGCAACAATAGCCACAAAAGATGCCTGCATTTAGGACATTAGCCAAGTACACAATGTAAGAATTAACCTATTCCTTTACTGGTCCATAATAAAGTGCAAAAAAAGACAAACAAATGAGAGACAAAACAGTTTTTAGTCAATTACTCAAAATCATCCTAACAATAAAATACACCTATAAGGCAAATGGTTACCTGAAGATGTATTTAATCCATGGCAGGCAAGTCAAACCACTGCTTGCTTTTCAGAGGTGATGAATACCCAATCTGAAAACACTTTCTCTTTGGCTCCAGGCTGCTCAGAGGTGACCTGACCAAAGACCACATTTCAAAACTACTTGGCCTTTCTGGACAATTGAAGGAAAATCTGGGAAAGACAGGAAGCTTCCCTTTCACAAATCCGAGAGCCATTTTGTGGGGAAATGAGTATCAAAGCTGAATGACCCACACATTTGCTCCCAGCCTGGAAGTTTTCTGCATGACACCCAGTGTGAAAGAGAAGGAAATTCTTTTCTGTTGGCTTTGGCCTTTTGGTCCTGCAAAACACTCTGCCACATAACACGTCCTCTCTCAAGTCATCTGCCTCCAAGAAGCATGTCACAACTCAAATCGAGGTGCAACAACAGTAGTGTGGTCTTGCCATCTCACGTTACATTGAGCAACAGTTACTGTGCCAGCCTCTGAGAAGAGGACAATGACCTACGGCCAAGGAACAAAGAGAAAAGAAAATCTTACTTTTAGGCATGGGAAAACCATGCTGACAGCAAAGGTGGACAAGAAGCACTGAGAGACACGAAGATAAGAAAACAAGAATGTAATGGAAGGAAAACTCAACTCCAATGCAACATTAGCATAAAGACAACCCAAGTCCTATCCATTTAAAGGTCATTGTGTTAAACTCTTTGTAAAGTGCTGCTCACTGAAATATAAGTTGCTTACATTTCTTACATATTAAAAACACATTGGAAATTTCAAAGACATTGAGGTCATCAAGATTTTGCATTGACCACAGACCTCATGCAATACATAAATTTACAGAGGAAAAAGAAACAATAAAACAGAATTAGACACATTTGTACCTGACAAACAGAGTCCTAAAGATAATAAAAGTTACTAATATGCAAGACAAACATTTGCATAAGAAGTCACAACATCAACTGTTAAGAAATATACATTTTTTTCTCCTCTAAGGATATGACAGGGTAACTTTTTCACATATGGCTTTTTTTCTCTGAATGAGTTTCTGGCATTTGTTGGTGTTATGAAATAATCTCACAAGGGGAAAATGCTCCACTGTTCTACACAGTGAACCAATGAAAGTCTTTCCTCAGCTACTTGGTTTTTTCCTGTTTGAAGGAAAATTTTCAGGTGGCAGTTTCTAACAATGTTATTCATTTTATTTTTATTCATTTTTTTCTTCCAATTGACTGTACATTTTAATAGCATGGAAACAATCCATTAGACAAGCTAAATTTACAAGGTAACCACTTCCAGGTAAGTTTGGAACCTTTCACCTAAGCATGTTCCTTTAAACCAAAGGGAAAATTTGGTAACTATAATGAAAGGTGGGGAGGGGGGAAGCTGCTAAGGGAGCAGCTACTATGTCTTACCTGGACAAATCGTAATTAACACAAATGTAAATGCTCCCAAATACAAAGCACGCAGCTAGCGACAAGGTCTCCATTCTCACAATTAAGTCAACTTTCAGTTTGTACAAAACAAACCTGGAAGCATCTGTGGGAACCACCCCCCCACCCCCCACCCCGCCTTCTTTTAATCACAGAAGCAATAATTAGCAAAAACTGGGTCGGCGTCCAGCATCAGACTCGAGTTTTAGCCAAGAGGCAAGAGGAAAGCCAGAAACCATTCATCCTGACACAAACATCCCAGTCCCATGAGAGAATGCTAATTGATTTAAGCTCTTTTTCTCAACCTTCAAATTGGAAAGCCTGCAGATAATTTCTAGGCCTAAGTTATTCCTCTCGGCTCCTCTCACTCTACCAGGTATCAACTGGAGAGGATAATTTTGGGTACCATTATGCGGCATCCGCTACAGTAATTGAGGGCTTCTCATCAATATGGCTTTCTTGGAGAAACCTGTGTTCATGGCAGACAGGTGAGGCCACAGCTCAGCTTCCTAAAGCTAAGTTTAGGGGAAGCTCAGGGGTTAGTCTCTGTGATAGACTCAAGCAAGTTCAAGCTTTGGGAGACAAGGCGGGGGAAGGAGGAGAAGGAGAGGGGAGAACAAATACACACTGCAGACAAAAGACATGAAAATCTAAAGTTCAAAACCCATCTTTGTTTCCTGTTCTAAACCCTTTCACAAGCTACTCTTAAAAACTGGAAGTTCATATAGATGTTGGCAAATGGCAATGATACTTGCCCTAGAAAAGGGAGAGCTCAGTAAAATGAGTTGAGACTTTTTTTAACAAATGAAATCTTTTTTGAAGAAAATGTTAAAGTCTGTTGTTAGGTGTCATTGCTGTTAAACAGGATGAAAATGTCACAACAGTATACAAGATTTGAACTGAAAACTTTGTCTGAGACCCTGTACTATGAAGACTAATGAAGAAAATGATTGAAATGGTCTCCCCTAAAGGAAACAATTTTAGGTTTAGTTATTATTACTGTAAGGGAAAATAAAATCCCCAGACTACACTATACTAAACTCACCATTTCTACAGAATTCATAAGATATTTATAAGGACGGAAAACACCACTACAAGTACACACTACATGAACAAGTGTCACATTTAAAATTTTCATATATGCATGTTCAGGTTACGAGAAGATAGTAAAGGTTACATTTCGCCAATTTCTGCAGACATATGATCCGCTCTCATTAGAGTGCAGTTAAAATGAGTACTGTGAATAGGGAACTCTTAAAATTGAATCAGCTAAACGTAGTCTTAAAAGCTATAGTCTTAATTGGCTCACTCGCTACTTACCTAAGCTGTATTTATCAGAAAGTTCTACAAATACCATGTCCTAAAATGTACTACCAGTGCAGTGACTATTGTGATTGCTTTCTATTAAACTCTCCAGTTCTTTGATTTCTCTAGAACCACAACTGGCATTACTGTGAATGAAAAAGTTAAGAGTAAAAACTGAGAAGTTATCTTTTAAGAGCTTGTGTCCTATATATATAATATATAGACAAAACCAGGATAAGTCTTGTTTTCCCAGAGATCAAAAGACAAGGTATCTACAGCTTGTAGAAAGACATTTAGAGAAGAAACACAGGATCATGACATTGAACCATGGTCTTAAATATCATGCAGAAACTAGCATGGAGGTCTGCTATGGACATACAAAATGAGGCACAACTTCTGTGATGGCTTCTTGGGCAGAGGTGGAAAAAATAACCAAAAGAACTCACAAAGGTAGTTATTCAAAACAAAAACAGGACAGTTGAGGGAAGAGAACTGACAGTTCAATCAAAGTCACAATGTGCAGACTGTAGCGTCTCAGTTAGGGGTTACAGGGGATGGCTGATCCAAATGAAGGAAACAGATCCCAGGTGGTGACTGGAAATATAAACCTAATCACCTCAGTGGTATCCAAATTGAATGGTCTTGACTTACATCTGAAACATTTTCTGACCACTGCTGACTCTCTAAAAATAAAGCCTGTCTTGAACTTCTTGCGTCTGAACAAGATCACTACATTGCTCAGTTTCATTCCAATCCAAAGTAAGTCTTGTAATTCTGCCATTCTATATATGCCTTACTGGCACCCCCCATGACATCACACAGTGGATATGTCTCTATTGAGCAAACCACGCATACCTCCCAGCGCTCACCTAACTGATCCTCCCCTGCAGGGTAAAACGTGTGCCCAGGGGACCAACCTGATCAGAAACAGTCACCACGGGCACAGGCAAACAGCGCTTCGGGTGGTCTGTCTAGCTCTTTACTACCGCATGCAACACTACGCCTACTTTTCTACATAATCACTCTCATGCATGGATGTGAACAAAGATGTAGGGGAAAAGATGAGGAAAGATGGGAGGAAAGTTATTGAAAACGTTAAAAGGAGGCAGAGAGGAAAAACAGGATCAAGTCTGGACTATCCCACACCACTGGACTAGCACTGGCTGCCCAGTTCCAAATCCTTCACTGGCAGTTTGAGTCCCAGGGAAGAGGTTCCCAAGGGGTCGATCATGTTCTTGTAACGCTCCCCGCGGTGTTGAGCTAAGAATGGGCCCCAGTCCGGCTGTGGTGAGCACACCAACTTCAGCCTCTGCAAAGAAGCCAAAGACAGACATGGTCACAGAAGTAATGCACCTTCCTCCCTTGGGGATAACCCACCCATCCCCAAACTGCTTATGACCACTTTGGCCAGAGTCCTTGCTTGAGCCAAGAGGCCCTCTACCAAGAGAGGCAGTTAGGAAGATCAGCCTTCATGAATTAACTAGGCCAGAGACATTAAGGAGGACAGTTAGTTTGGGTCACTTGAAATTATTTACATCACCCTGCAAGCAATATTGCAATTGCTCTGTGTTCGCCTTGCACAAGAGTAATAGAGGATAAAGGGCCCAGATTTTAATTATGCATTTTTTCCCTCCAAAATGAAGAGAATCCACAAGCTTCTCTCTTCACTGCCAAACACAGTCTGCAAAAGACATGTGCTCGATTACTTTTGCTCTGTAGTCTCAACAGTGGGTTGCTACATCAAAATAATTGGATTTTGTTTAGCATATTTCCCAGAAGGATATAAATGACCGGGAGGAAAAAATCCAACCCCAAAGATACCTCGCCAAGAGTGAGCAAAGATTTTAATTATTTGTTGACAAAATACACGCTTCTGACTTGGTTTAGTAGTGTGGGTTCTTGCAGGCAAGCTAAAAATAATGGGAATGTCTCTAATCCTTCAGCTGAAATTTTATGGAAAACATAACTTGAAAGTTTTCTAGAAAAAGGAAAGAAAACGTATTTCTGACTACATAAGAGGGAACAATTATATGTTTATTATCTTTTAAAGTGAAGCTGGTTCTTAGAGCTGTTAGTTTAATCTCTGCTTAATCATCAGTTTGCAACTTTTGTGTCCCAAATCCACCATAATAAATTTATATAGCCAACTCACCAGTTTAGAGAATTTTAGCCTAAGACAAAAGTAGCAGAGACTAAACCAGGTTCTATTCAGAGGGAAAGAGATTTCTGGGTCAGTTGGTGGGGAGGCTTACATGGGGCAGGAGTAAACCATCCCTGGAGGCCCATGGGGCCAGTCATTTACCTCAAGGAAATAACAGAATTTCCTGAGGTTGGGAACTGTAACACAGTTGCAGTAAGAAGACTCCTGTACCTCCTTTGGCAAATTCTGTCTCCACTGTTAGTCTAATGAAGACAAAACTACCCCACCCAGCGGACTTTTGCGTTGTGCACATACCACACTTCTGATTCCCATCCTCTGTCTCCCCTCCAGAGACTCAGTGGGATACTTCAGAGGCCTGGTCCTTTTTCATTCCTTTTTCAACCCAGCTGACCAAGAGCAAAGCCCAAACCGCTCTCTGCCTTCTATCACCTGAGTCTAATCCAATGCTTCACTAACTGGGGGGCTTGTTAAACTAGACGCCAGGGTTCCACTTTCCCAAGACTCTGGTTCAGTAGGAGTCTTCTGCCTGGCGTCTGATCATGTGCATTTCCAACAAATTCTCAGGTAAGGAGGAGGATGCTGGTCACTGAAGCAAACCCTAAGTAGCCCTAATATAGTCCAAAATGCCGGATTCGTGGATCCTCAAGACCAAGGCAGGGCTGAGCAATTCCTAGCACATGTGAGCAAGAGATTCTTCATAAATAACAAAAACCTGATGGTACTTCACTGGTGGCACAAGTGGCAGTCCCCTTCTCATTCACTCTGGAGTGACAGTGGGGATTCTTTGCCTTAGAGATGGGAAATGGGTCTGGCAAGGGATCAATTGACAAAGAAAGACAAGTCTTACCTCATACAAGCCATGTTATGAAATTCTCACTACATGCTATGGGAATAGAGACATTTTAATCCGCTGAGACTCTCAGCAATCCCTAATAGAGGCACAACAAGAGGGAGTAGTGATTTTAAGTTTAATGGTAATACATGTTTGGGGGGAAGGAGCCTTAGACAGAGAGGAGCATCAGGGAAGGGGAATCTGATGTGTGGTTAAAAACAAAACACTGAGATTTAAACTGTGGTTAAGGGGAGAGGAGGAGGAAACTCCAGGGAAGAGGAGACTTCGGATCATTTATTCCCCAGAGCTGTCACCACACTGAGGACTAGCATAATAATAGTTCTGCTTGCAGATTGGCTGAGCCCCTCCATTAGAGGAATCATCCATAATAAAAATGAGTTTAATAGAAACGGTGGCAGCTGTAATCACTTCATCACCAAGTCTCCCTCTTGAATAAGTTTACCGAATCTTTTGTTTTTTAACGTGCAGAGCTTTCAGGGGCTTTCCCTTGGGAGGAATTGGGAGGGAAAGAGGTCGATAGAATTACCTCAATAAATCTTCCAGGGGCCAGATGCATTTTTATCACAAACATAATTGGGATCCAGATGACGGAACAGGCGAGCATTAGCCATCCGAGCACCATGGACCAGTTAGGATAGCGGTAAGAGCCATAGGTCATGGGCTCCCACTGGTAAAAGCTGAAGCAAAGGATAAACTGGAAAGAGAAAAGTGACACAAGTGTTAGGGTGGTGGCGTGAATTATTCATGCATTCAACTCTTTTAAACCCCTGTTATGAGTTTGATGCGTTCATCTCTGTTATTTTATACCCACAAAAGAGTAGTAGTATAAATTCATTTTTCAAATGAAGAGACTACATTTCAAAGAGATGGAAATGACACACACTGAGCTGCTGACCCTGCACTTGCCAAACAATGGGAGCAGAGCAAAGTAGGTGCATGTATATACATACAGACAGGAAGAGAAGACAAGTTTAAAGGATATATACCAAGGTGACAAATGGACAGAGGTGGAAGGCTCTGTCACCCAGGCTGGAGTGCAGTGGTGTGATCTCAGCTCACGGCAACCTCCATCTCCCAGGTTCAAGTGAGTCTCCTGCCTCAGCCTCCTGAGTAGCTGGGATTACAGGCACGTGCCATCATGCCTGGCTAATTTTTGTATTTTTAGTAAAGACGGGGTTTACCATGCTGGCCAGGCTGGTATCAACTCCTGACCTCAGGTGATCCGCCTGCCTCAGCCTCCCAAAGTGCTGGGATTACAGGCGTGAGCCACCACACCCAGCCAGTATTTTCTATAATGGGTAATAATCAAGCTTTTGTAATAAGAAAGAAACCCAGGCTAGGCGCAGTGGCTTACGCCTGAAATCCCAGAACTTTGGGAGGCCAAGGCAGGTGGATCACTTGAGGTCAGGAGTTCAAGACCAGCCTGGCCAACATGGTGAAACTTTGTCTCTACTAAAAATATAAAAATTAGCTGGATGTGGTGGTGCGTGCCTGTCATACCAGCTACTCGGGAGCCTGAGGCAGGAGAATCACTTGAACCCAGGAAGCAGAGGCTGCAGTGAGCTGAGATTATGCCACTGCACCCCAGCCTGGTTGATAGGGAGAGACTCCGTCAAAAGAGGATAGGAGAGGAGAGGAGAGGGGAGACCCATTTGGTTTATGTATTTTTATTTTTAAAAAATTGAATGTACTTTGCTTTCTTCTGGAATGAGAAATGGCCCACATCCAGGAACTGCCACAAATGCTGGCTGAGTGAGATCCAGAGTGGTCCCCAGGCAGTGACTGAGCTCGAAGCTTGGTCCCATAATAAGCTGTGGGACAAAGAGAAGGGATGCACAGCTCCCCTTAAATGACTCAAGGAGAACAGGCGTCATCACCACATGGTGAGCCGTGAGCCCAGAGACCAGCAAGCTAATCTTGGCCCAACCACTAATTAGCTGAGGGACCTTTATGTCTCAGACTTCCCTGCTATAAAATGGATATATCTCACTCTGTGTATACAACACAGGGATTTTCTGGAAATGATAGTTTGGTATTTACTCATGAGTCCCCCTCAATTTTAAGAGGGGTCATGATGTGTTTTCTGCCCATTAACTCCTATCACTGCACACTTGGGTTAGCAACAGCCATGAAAACCCCTCTGAAGACTTGACCAGTGCAGCCAAAGAGAAAGAAAGGAATACATGTGCTGAAAATAAAGGCATCTAGGCCAGTCACGGTGGCTCATGCCTGTAATCCCAGCAATTTGGGAAACCGAGGTGGGTGGATCACAAGGTCAGGAGTTGTGGCCAAGATGGTGAAACTCCATCTCTACTAAAAACACAAAAAATTAGCCGGGCATGGTGGCACGGGCCTGTAATCCCGTGCCTACTCAGTAGACTGAGGTAGGAGAATAGCTTGAACCCAGGAGGCAGAGGTTGCAGTGAACCAAGATCACGCCACTGCACTCCAGCCTGGGCAACAGAGCAAGACTCTATCTCAACAACAAAAAAAAAAAAAGAAAAGAGAAAAGAAAGAAAGAAAGAAAGAAAGAAAGAAAGAAAGAAAGAAAGAAAAAGAAAGAAAAGGAAAGGAAAATGGAGGCATCTTAAAAAAATGGAGCCAAGGTTCTAACTTCTCTACTCAAGCATTTGGGGAGAAATTTCCCTGAAAATTGTATGGCTCCCTGTATTCACCCTGCCTATAGCAACATCAACCTAGAATAATTTACCCATATAAGTCCTTTCCTCTTCTCCCCACCCTTCTCTTCCTAACTTACACCACAAAATAACTGCCCAAGTGGTTGGAAGGAATTTTGCCAGGAAATATAATACATGAAAGTGTTTTAGAAAAGTGTGAAGAGCTAGACGAATGTAAGGCATCTGTATTATAGCTGCAAAGCCCAAGCAGCTGGGGTAAGTGATGATTTTGGTACAACAATGATTCACTATATTCATTCAAAGCAGTATAAGCCCGAACACAACTGTTGAAAAAAAGTCTTCTATGGAAAGAGAGGTCTACTCTATGCCCCTTTTTAAACATTTGTCCCTAGAGTTATATGCTTTATTAACCAGTCTATTGGAAGTATGGCCTAATGTAATTATGGTAAGCTGCTCCATTTCATTTACTATATAAATAGCAATACATCTGCTTATGTGCATGTATAACTCAGTAACGTGATCTATGTACACAATAATTGCATGGAGAATATTTATAGCTCTATAAATCCATGAAGGCATATATAAAAATGATCAATTTCATTTCAGGGGCTCCATAAAGTAATTTAAACCCATAATCTTAGTCTATTCCCTCACAACACAAATATCCATTTTATAGAACGGCAAATAGCAAAAAATAAATGTTGGACTAGGTCCTCTGACGCTCATTTCCAGTTGCACAAATATTACATCAAACTTATCTGTACAAATGTGTCCTTTGCCATAAATTTCCCTCTGTCAAGTTAACTTTGAAGAAACCCTGTCCTTGGCTGGGACTGGCCACAAAGAGATGATGATTTAGCCACTGAGTAAGGTACTTTTCTTGTGGCAAGGCGAGGATGGCAGTCAAAGAAAGTGGTGGAGGGAGACTAATCAGTGGACAATGACGATGGAATTGACCCCTTCGAATTGTCCCTAGTTCCCAGGCAACACAGAGGGGAATCTGGTTCAGGATATTTTCTGGGATATTTTCTCCACAACTTTCTGGCATAAGATTTGCGTTAGAAACCAAGTAAAGCGCAATATAGTTGAAGAACTTTCTCAAAAAACAGAGAAGCTCCGAAGATTCCTCTTCTCTGACATTCTGCTCACAAAAATGATTAGGACTATTTGAATCCAAACTGGCCAA
Source organism: Cacajao melanocephalus (assembly GCA_963573385.1). Classification (NCBI taxonomy): domain Eukaryota; kingdom Metazoa; phylum Chordata; class Mammalia; order Primates; family Pitheciidae; genus Cacajao; species Cacajao melanocephalus. The sequence goes on from CAUYLG010014635.1 coordinate 47,928, forward strand.
ACTCTAATCGAAGATGTAAGTACTAGCTTTTTAGAAATAACATGTAGGTATTGGCTTGAAGCTTAGACAGCCCTGGATTCAATCCTTGGCTTTGTCACCTCCAAATCTAGTGGCCTTGGGCAAGTTCCTTGACCTCTCCAAGGCTCAGTGCACACATCTGTAAAATGAGAGAGGAATCTCTCAGCAGGCAGAGTGGTCCTAAGCTTTAGAAACAGTGATCATAAAGTGCCTGCCTGATATAGACCACAGCAAATAGCAGTGCTGATTATTACTATGTGAAATGTTTCTCCAGAGTATAATAAAATCCTCTGAAGCATAGTATCTTTGGGGCAGGAAGAAAAGGAAGAATCTAGAACAGGTTCTAACTTAATTTTAGCCAAGCATAAGTCATGAGTCGTAGGAGCTGGGGAAGATGGCGAAGCGTAGTAAAGATGGGACACCAGAGGCCTGAGAGTCTGTGTGCTCACAGATGTTCTCTTCCCACCGATTAGGTAAATCTGAGTTCTTCATATACATCCCAGTCCTGAATTCAAGAGACCGAAAGCCTACCCTTTTCAACCCTTTTCAACTCTCATGTCTCAAATCTGGTGAGACTTTTCAGACAAATTGCAGACTCTAAAATATGGGTACAGATGTCAGCCTCAGTGTGATATTTGTGTCAACACAGAGGGAGATCCATGCTGAACGATTTTTGTTTACGTTTCTAGCTTTTCAGAAAGAAATTGACATGTTTTGATTAAAACACATGAAGGAAAGGGAGAGAGGGAGGGAAGGAAAGAAGAAATAAAGAGAAAATACATTCGTTTTGCAGTTATACTTTCATCCTGTCTTGTTTTCCTTTAGCGAAACTGGTACCATGCGTAATAGTTAAATGAAGGTCTTAATCTGGTTTGTAGTGCCACCTGCTGGGTTCAGTGGGAATTACAGCCAATATCCTCCAGCATTCCCAAAATTACACGTACACAAGGCAGACAGGAGGAAGGGAAGGATCTCTGTCAATTGCTATGTTTGCAGTGTGAAGTGGGGAAAGCTGGCAGCTTCTAGCACAGTAACAAAGGTGACAAAATGAGAACATAAGTCCCTATGCAGATTTTCTGATACGTGAAAGGCTCTGATCTTTAAGAAGGTGAATGTCAGATGATCCCAAAATGTCGTCATCACACTTGAAGATGACAAGGTAGTTCTGAAAAGCAATAAAAATTACCATAAAAGTTTAACTAATGCTATATTACTTGTAGAGAAGCTGTGTTGAACAGTGATTAAGAGCATGGATTCTAGAGCCAGACCACCTGAGTTTGAATCCAGGCTGTTGCTAATTATTAGATGTACAAGGCAAGGCAAGTCACATCAACTCTGGGCTTCAGTTTCGTCATCTGTAAAGTGGAGATAATTATAATGGCAACCTTGAAGAGCTGCTGTGAGGGAGAGATGAGGCTATACATAGGAAGCACTGTGAACAAAGCCTACAGCATGGTTAGCACGTGGAAACATAGCTGTGATTGTCATCTACTATTAGTATACAAAGCGGACTGATACGATGGGAAATGTGCCATGGGGTGCTCCAAAAACCTGCGCATGAGTCCCCGCTCTGCACCGGACCTGCTAGGCACCTTTGGACAAGTCTTTTCAATTCTCTGAACTTCAGTTTTCTCATTTGAAAGACAAGACCACCACCCATCCCACCAGCTTCCAGGTTCACACACAGGCACGCACAGTTCAAACGTAAAACACCACATACGTATGCAAGGTGCTATCTGCACAAGACAACATGCAAAATCCTTACAGTTAAGATGGTTGGGGTTACAAATGCCCAGCAGACTTTCCAAAAAATGTTGGGCTGGAATCCAATCATCATCTCTATATCTTCACAGAATCGTTGCAAGCCTGCAAATAAAGCAGAGAACAGGTATAAGGCACGGTAGCAGGAGGGTGAGGTGGGGGCAGGGCAGGCACTAGAGCCCCCCCACTCGAGCACCATTGGCTAGGGCTGGCCCCAGCCCAGTATCAACATGACCCCTATTATGCAGGGAACCATCAGACAAATGACTCGCTGCCAGGAAGATTAAGGCAAATTGAACACTTAAGTAGATACTAAATATGCTCTGTAGTGACGTTCAAAAATGTCAGCCCATGGTGACATCTAAAAAGCTCAGTTCCAGCCTGGCCCAGGCTCTCAGCACTGCCACAACCTGACATCTCACATGTGCAGCTGTTTTCTGAGATGCTTAGTGACAACTCTGGCAACACCAGTGAAGACTGTGGTCAATAAGCAGACTACATTCCGAAAGCCTTGGAATTCAGAGAGAGAATTCCTCCATGCTGGCTTTTATCTTCCACCCTCCCAAGGACACTCTTCCAATGAGTTGTTTATCTTTGGACTGTGCAAGATGATGACAGCATGCAAAAACCAACATAAATTCCAAGTGTCCATCGCCCACTCTGTTGGAACTCAAAGGACTGCTGTCTTCTTGGTCATTCATCAACTTCACTAAAGTAAAAACAGAGGAGATAGTTACTCGCAGCCCTATACAAGCACCATCCCTGCACCCTCTTGGTTTAGGAAGATTTTTAAAACTACTCCTCGAAAGAAAAAGCTGTTGAGAAATATTTTAGAACTGGGCAGTTTCTTGCATTTTTTCATGACCTCTTCAGAAGTGTGGCCTTCCCAGATCTGTGGGACTGAGATGTTGAAGGGACCTGTACAGTGTCCAAGTTCAAGCTCCTTCATAGTCAGCAGCTCTGACTTCAGTATGGCCTCAGCTTAAAAACTCATCATTCCTTCATCCTCCATCATTTCTGTGAAAAGTGGGTATCTGCAGGTCAAGAGTAACTTACCAACAACTTCTCCCCTCAAGAAAACTCCTTGCACATTCTCAGGCCTTCTTTCTAGACCTTGGTCCCTTGCTCCTCCTGTCCTCAGGCTTTCCCAGCCTCCTTAGATTTCTGGGTCTTTTGCCTTGAGCTCCACGAGAGCAGATGAATTCAGTCTGGGTGCTCCTCTTCCCGCCTTCACTGGCCACCTCTCCCCCTTCTGCCATCACCTCCCTGTCCACCACCTGCACCAGCTGCCCTCATCTGATCAGTGTCCCCCACCACCCCCACCTCAGTCCCCACTTATCCTTCCTGGTCCTGTATTTTCAATGCCTGCTTTCTACTACTTGGAAGTGGGAAAGGATGGATGTGATGTGAGAAGACAATCTCTTGCTGGGCTAGAAAGCAGAGACTGGAGTTTTCATTCTGCAGAATGGAATAGTTCAATTCAGACCCTTAAAAAATGGTCCTGCTGGGTCAGGCATGATGACTCTAACCTGGAATTCCAGCACTTTGGGAGGCTGAAGCGGGTGGATCATCTGAGGTCAGGAGTTTGAGGCCAACCTGGTCAACTTGGTGAAACCCATCTCTACTAAAAATACAAAAAATTAGCCAGGTGTGGTGGTGGACGCCTGTAATCCCAGCTACTCGGGAGCTTGAGGCAGGAGAATTGCTTGAACCCGGGAGGTGGAGGTTGCAGTAAGCCGAGATCATGCCACTGTACTCCAGCCTGGGCAACAAGAGCAAAACTCTGGAAGAAGGAAGGAAGGAAAGAAGGGAGGAAGGGAGGAAGAGAGGAAGGGAGGAAGGGAGGGGGAGAGAGAGAGAGAGAAAGAGGAAAAAAATGGCCCTGCTGATGTTCTATATCTTGATCTAGGTGCTGAAAATTCACTGAGCTGTACACTCAAGATACATGCCCTTGTGGAGAAAAGGGAACCCTGGTATGCTGTTGGCAGGAATGTAAATTAGCACAGCCATTATGGAAAACATTATGGCTGTTCCTCTGAAAACTAAAAATAGTATTACCATATGATCCAAGAATCCAACTAGTGGGTGTATATCCAAAGGATTTGACATCAGTATGTCCAAAAGATATCTGCACTCCCATGTTTATTGCAGCATCAAAGGAATCAACCTAAGTGTGCATCAGCTGATGAAAGGATGAAGAAAATGTGGAATATATACACAATGACATACCATACAACCTTTTTAAAGAGAGGAAATTATGTCAGGAGTGATAACATGGATGAACCTCGAGGACATTATGCTAAGTAAAATAAGCCAGGCACAGAAAGACAAAGACTGCATGTTCTCACTTAAATGTGGAATCTAAAAAAAAAAAAAAAAAAAAAAAAGGAACACATAGAAGAAGGCAGCAGAATGGTCGTTACCAGAGATTGGGGAAAACAGGGAGATGTTAGTCAAGAATACAACATTTCAGCTAGACAGGAGGAATAAATGATAAGTATTTGAGGTGATAGATGAGCTTGATTCAATCATTCCACAGTGTGTAACACATAGCATCACTTTGTACCTTGTAAATATATACAATTGTAACTTGTCAGCATCTAATAAAAAATCATAAATAAATGAAAAATGTATCATGTATGTATGTTGTACTTCAATCTTAAAATTAACCCAAAAACTCCACTCCAGACAGCACTATCAAAATAATGGATCCTGAGACCCTTCACGGCCCTCCGCTCCTGACATTTGTTTTTACCTCCCACCAAGCTCAGAATGAGAACGTCAACCCCTCTTGACAGTGAGTTTCCAGGCCTCCTGACGATAGCCATCACGGAGGGCCGCCAAGCCTCAGGGCTGCTGTCGAGGAACCTGTGCTGGGAACAGTATGAGGATTCACCCAAGGCAACTTTTCCCAGCTCACTCTAAAATGCCTTAGGTTGCAGCTGAGCTTCCTGCTCTACTTTAAGGCAAGTCTGACAGCAGTCAATCACACACATGGCACAGTGGAAAGAGCACTGGACTGGGAGTTAATGTGAAGAGTTGATCCCCAGTTCAGCTACTGACTCACTGCGTGGCCTTAGGTGAGACAGTCTCCCTGCCCAGGCTTTTGTTTATTGGGAAGACTGGGCCGAATGAACTCTGAGGGCTTTTCCGGAGAGGTCAATCCATGACACCAGGACACTCCAGGTTGCTTTCTTGGGTCTACAGTCAAGAACTGCATGCTTTGAGCAGCTGACCTGATCATCTTTGGATTTGTTAGTATCCTTTCATTTTTATTACACATCTTCAGATGAGTGGCTTCTGAACACTAGGCCCTCTGAGTATAAGTGAGGGGAGAGAATAAACTAAATAGAAGTAAAAGCTGAGGCCCTCAAAAACATATATAAAGCACCAACAGCAGGCCCAGTTCTTTTTCTAAAAAAAGAAACTCTAAAAACTTGTTATTAGCATCAATCCTGTTGCCATGTTGTTCCCATTCATGAAACCATCCCCAAGAGCTGGTGGTGTGTGGCTTGAATGGGGCACTGATATGATAAGGCTCAAGGTTAGACCTAAGGAATACATATAAACAGCCTCCTATAAGAGGAGGGGATCACGACAAAAGTGCTCAAGCTCCCGGAGAGGGGATAAAGAGCTGGACCCCAAGCTGTAGGAAGGGATGGATCATGGATGCTCAGTTTTCAGTTTTCAGCAAGAGACAGCTTAATGCAGAGGAGTAGTCCTGGGACCAAGAGTGAAAAGGCTTGGGTTCCAGGGCCAGTTTGGACCCTGGAAAGTCATTCACCACCTGCCCTCCAGGGCCTCATAGGAGGGCTCTGGACATATGGCCTCTTCCCTGGATTAGCTCCAGATCTTAGGATTGCTCTGCCTGTCCTGCCCACTTGTGGGCTGGCCCTCTAGATGCTAGGAGCCCCGGTGCAACCCTTCTGCTCCGCGCCCATTCCTGAGTCAAGCTCTCCACTTTCTCCAGCGTCTGCTTCACTCCCAGCACCCAGGCCCTGGCCCACATCCAAGTCCCCACCTGAGTCCTTCACTGAGTCAACAGCTATTTTCGTCTTAAGCCTCTGTTTATATGGCTTCCTCGGCCTGCTTTCTCCTTTCCCCTAATCCAAATCCATCTTGCCTTCAAGGCCTAAACCATGAGAAAGGAATTGTTCGTGGAACCTCGAGCATGGGCAAGAGGGACTTGCCTGCTGCATTACCTTGAGCCTGGAGGGGTAAGAGACTAAGTAGTCAGGCCCCAAAAAGGCTCTGGGCAGCTGCTTCTCAAAAATGTGTCTGAATTAGCAGAAAAGCAGCAGGGGGGACAAAAAGGTGGTGAACTTGTGGCTATTATTTTAGACTCAAACAGATAGGAGGCTCCAAAATCGGTCCATGACAAACTCCACATGACCAAAAGGTCCTGAACTGAGAAGACAAGGACTTGCTTAACCAGCCAGTCACTTTCCCTGGTGCACCTCTGTGGCTTTTGCCTCTCTAAAGCACACCCATGCCCTTGGTATGGATACAGTTCATGGGGCTGCTCTCCCTCCTGGGAGGCCAGGTGTGGTTCCCGTCTCAGCACAGAGTTCTGTGTGCTCAGAGGGGAACCACACCTGGTTTAGTGCTCTCCTGCCACCATCTTGAAATTCATAATTTTTTTTTTAACAAGGGACTCTATATTTTCATTTAGTACTATGTCCCACAGATTATGTCTCCAGTCTTGTATATACTTTTGGACAAGTAAATCCCCAAGTTATCCTTTTGTAGTTAATGTGAAGGGTCCTCAGCTTAACACTCCCTAAGTCCCAGTGTTTATTTCTCTTATATTATTTTATCTCTGAGATGCCACCTCCAAGGTTTTTCTGACTACTCTGACCCTCCATTATCTCTGGGCAGCAAAAGGGCTCACAGCCAGGGATGCACAGCTCAGTGTCTTAAGTGTGTGTGCTCTTCCTTGGGAGCCAGTTGGCAAGTTCCATGAATATAGGAAATTATCCCTTCCTCTCCACATTCTTAAGAGCCCGCATGACATACTCACACACATTTACCTGTGTGAGTTATTACTGAGCTAAAGCCTCTCACTCCTATCGTGTACTGAGTCTCAGCAAATGGAGCTAGGGAACGCTACACTCTGAAATTGGCGGTGTATGCAGTGATATTTCAGATAAAAACATAAGGGAAAATGGAGCTCAGGGAGGGGGTTCATAGAGATATAAATTAAGCTTGAATTTGTAGAGTTTGGGGTTACACTTTGTTTGTTTTTGTCCTGTTTTGTTTTTGTTCGGTTTGTTTTGTCTCGTACTTTGAAGTTCAGCCACCAGGATGGGCAAGAACTGAAGACAGATAGTCCATCAGGCAAAAGCCATTGTCTGCTATGAATCTAACACTTCTCACAAGAATATGGAGAGAGGCCACCTGAGAGGTGGGATGTGAAACAAGTAACTGACTGACGTGGAAAACAGATCAAGACCACTCCACACTGAGGCTGGGGAAATACACATGGAGAGCCAGGCAGACAGCAGGCAGGAGACCTTGGTGGTGGCTGTTCAGTCACATTGTTCCTCCAGCCAGAAGGCCCCTGTATTGGCTCCAGGAAAATGAAAATATTTTTTCAAATGTCTCTGTTTAGGTAAAAGTCTGCTAAAGGGACCGCTTCTACACAAAACTCAGGGAGTTATTCTTTTAAACCTGGATAGCTCAAAGCCAGCTATTGGCAACTGAGACATGTTGACTTAAGAAATTCAAACAACTGCTTCAATCTAATAAATAAAACTTGAAAATTATACCTACCATATTTCAAATGCTTGGATGATATTCTCTAAAATCTAGAGATTATTAGAAACAAGAAGAAAACAGAAATCACTGGCTTATTTTTTTAATTCTAGCTAGGAAGGTAGTACACCAGGTGAGTCAGGTTCATTTTAACCCTTCACAGGTTTATGTTCTACTATTTTAAATGAACCCTGCACTGATTGGGGCCTCATCATCTCAATAAAGAATACACTGTCTTCTGGGATAAAAATTACAGATTTGTTCAGACTTTTTTTTTTTTTTTACCTCAAACAGTCATGTTAGCTTATTTCAACTTTTCTTCCTGAGATTCACTACTAGAATCCATCCAGATTCAAATCAGAGGCACACACCCACATGTGACACTGCAGAAGTCAGGTTCAACCTGAGTCCAGCACAGAGTCAACCTGATTCTGGAGGCAAGCCCAACACCAGCACTCTTACTTAGAAACCAGGGGATTCCTTGGGTGGTCCCAAGGAAAATTAACATAGCCCAGGGACTAAAGCACTCAGGATTTATTTTTCCCTTCAGAACTAAGAAACCTATGACTAGATTTGTACGGGGGTGGAGGAAAAGCTAATTATTTAATTCCTAAAAACAGAAATACTAAGAGGTTTCTATTTCAATGATGTTTTAAGCCATACTGAAAAGCCCTGTTTTATAGGGAAGAACTGTGCAAACGTGCCCTTTGTGGCAATCAACAGTTAGGGTATAGGTAACAGAAGATGTAAATGAGACAGTTATTTGCAGTTGGGCCAGTGTTGCAAATAAAGTGCTTTCCTGACTTTGCCAACAGATATCTGGTGATCTGTACTTACACATGGACCCATGAGGGACTGAGTTGCCAAAGGACCTTGGAGGCTTCTTCTTGCCTCTCCTGGCAAGGTCTTTGGTTTCTGGGCACAAAGTTAAGATTCACTGTGGTGGGATTCACTGTGGTGGATTTCACTGGGTTTCTACCACTCTCTGCTCAGGTAGAAAGCACATTGAAGCCTCACCCTAACTTCGACAGCAGGTCTTCAATCACAGCATCGCTGCAGCAGCCAGGCTGTCTTATCAGCCAAAAGTGCTGGCAGCTGGCTTTCTGATCTCATCAGGACAGCTGGCATGCCTGCCCACTTCTCTTGCCAGGAACTGAACTCTCCCTGCAGTGGGGATGTGATCTTTAATCTGAGACAAATTCCCCTTCCACCAATGCCCAAAATTGACTGCAAGTATCATCCTGTTTCTGGAGTACCAGGAGGTTTACACAGGAGGTTTCCTTTTTCCATCTTGATTCCCCCTCCACCTCCTTTATTTTAATGGATTTTCAAGAAAAGCCAGAAGCTGTTAAACACCTGTTGGGTAGAGGCTAACAATTACATCAAAAATAAGATGCTTGTAACAGGGACACCTGGAGGTTAAGGTGAGCTTTGCTGGGCCTCCAGTTTAAAGAGCAGAGTTCTATAATAGAACAACTTCTAATCCTTTGGGTATATACCCAGCAGTGGCATTGCTGACATGCACACGTATATTTATTGTGGCACTGTTCACAATAGCAAAAACTTGGAACCAACCCAAATGCCCATCAATGATAGACTGGACAAAGAAAATGTGGCACATGTACAACATGGAATACTATGCAGCCATAAAAAAGGATGAATTCATGTCCTTTGCAGGGACATGGATGAATCTGGAAACCATCATTTTCAGCAAACTGACACAAGAACAGAAAACCAAACACCACATGTTCTCACTCATAAATGGGTGTTGAACAATGAGAACACATGGACACAGGGAGGGGAACATCACACACTGGGGTCTGTTGGGGGTGGGAGGCTAGGGGAGGGATAGCAGTGGGTGGGGAGATTGGAGAGGGATAACATTAGGAGAAATACCTAATGTAGGTGATGGGGGGAATGGAGGCAGAAAACCACCATGACATGTGTATACCTATGTAACAATCCTGCAAGATCTGCACACATACCCCAGAACTTAAAGTATAATAATGAAAAAAAAAAAAGAGCAGAGCTCTGCAGACCCCTCTGGCCCAGACCCCTCTTCCTTTGGGCTCCAGATGGTACATTTGTCCCTCAAGCATATCCTGTATTCCAAATAATATCTTGCACTTCCTTTTAGCTTAGAATATGTTGCTCTCTCTTTTGGGATCTTAAGTAGAGTTAGAGAGTCTGAACTGGAAATGTTCGCCTTCCTGACATTTGCTATGGTGGCCTTTATATTAGCGAGGCCTAGGGACAGTTCTGAGCAGGCTTCCAACAGAAAGAAGTGAGTAGGGCCTTATAGCACTTTCTTGAACTGACTGACAGTACATGCAAGGGACCAGGAGACACTCTTGAAACCCCAAGGACGAACACCTCCACACAAAGGGCAAAGATGGCATCTGATAGCTCACCATTCCTGTTCTTGATAATGGCCCCACTGATATGGTATGCCAGTTGCTATTGTGATGGGAAGGCTAAACTGTAAGACAAGTGGAAGTGTATTTCTGGAAAAATCTGGGATTAAGATATTGCATCACAGGCTCCTATGATGCTAATAAAGTTTCCTAAGGATCTGTGAGCCGAGTGGTCTCTGTTCTCACTACATTACCCAGGGACCAGCTGCAAAGTTACCCCTCAATTCAAGCTGCTTGGGCACTGAAGACCAGGAAATAATTGCACACCTGCAAAGTAGCCTCCTCCTCCCTGATCTGCCATTGTTCAAAGGCATTAACTGTTCCCATGCCAGACTGTACCCAAAGGGGTGTCTGAGTCCTAAAATTTCTGGTACAAAGATTTTTGAGTTTCACCATCAGCCAGCTCTTGTTTCTCTATTAAATTTGGATCATAGTGGTCTTGAGATGAGTTTGGAAACAAAGGGGCAGCTCTCTTAGGTTTCACAAATAGTTGCAATTTAATCCTTGTGTTATCTTATTAAGCATGGAAAATCTGCTTGCCATGAATACCTTACCAACACTCAAGCTCTACCTCAGCAACAGGCACAGTGATTTCCTTACCATACACATAAGAGATCCCCACGAGCTCAAAAATGGCAATGATGACAAGGGCATAGGAGGCAGCATAGGTGTCCACAAGCTGAAACATGTAAATTCCACCCTAACAGGAGAGAGAAACAACCAATATCAAATGCGTCCTGGAGCCGGGCTGTCTCTTCCCACGTTTAACAGCCAATTGGCTCAATCCTGAGAAGAGTCGGGTGCAAACAGGAATCCATGCATCTCCCTTCCTCTCAGTTGCAGTAACCTACATCTGGTCCAGCATGTAAGCTGGAGGCCTTGCTGTGTCAGCAAAGCAGTTCCTCAACAGGCTCTGAGCTGATCAATATAACAAGCACCAAAAAAAGCGATTTAACATCATTATTCTTGGAAGGCAAAGGTCAACGTCTGAAGAAGTGTATGTGTGAAAACAGCCAGACTGCTTTAGTTTTGCTTTAAGAAATTGATCATTTCCACCTAAATATCTGCATTTGATTGACCCTCCAATGACCTTTAGGCATTTCTGAGCATTTCTCACACATCCCCATGTATCCACCTCACTCTTTAAGTCTCCCTGCAATAAATGAGGCTTAGAGACCTTCACATTCCAATCTGCTATTTTACAGAAGAAATTAAAGCCTAGAGTAGTTAAATTGCTCAAGGCCACAGGGATAACAAAAGCAATATATAGCCTGAGTGAGCTAATGCAATTTACCAAGACACTCAGGACTAGAAGAAACTGAAGTGGCTGTTGACTCATACATGACAGTAATTATCAGAAAATGTATCTGGTTAGTAAATACAGATTTTCATGTATTCTGTTTTCTTATTCCTAATTTTTTATTTACTTTTTTAGAGGCGGGGTCCCATGATGTTGCCCAGGCAGGAGTATAGTGGCTATTCATAGATGCAATCAGAGCACGCTGCAACCTTGAACTCCTGGCCTCAAGCAATCCTTCTGCCTCAGCCTCCCTAGTAGCTGGGACTAGAGACATGCATCACTGCACCCAGCCATGTATTCAATTTTCTTAAAGTAGGACACACCTGTCTTGTTGGCTCAATAAGGCTACATCTCAATTATGAAGATACTAGAAGCATCACTGGTAGCCAAGATGACATATTTCCCTCTGCAGTCAGAATCCCTAATAAACTGGTGCCATCTACATGGAAACGGCAGTGATTTGCCTTTGCTTATAAGGTCTGAGAGCTAAGCATTGAAGGACAGATAGCCACTGGCCTCCCACCCACCTACCCCTACCCCAAGCCTGTGCCCAGGAGGCAGCTTACCTGAGTGATCATTGGAAAACCCATGACGAAGAAACAAATGCAGCAGCCCAGAGTAAACACCGGCTTGTGTGTGCGCAGGTACTTAGGGAACTCGTCTGAGATGGAGGTCACTATGGTCTCGATGGTGGCAAACTGGAACCGTGTCAGGAAATGAACATCTGAGTCAAACTGTACTACCCAGAAGGTACCACAAAGCCCTCCACATGTCCCATCCAGGAAAGCTGTATTTGTGTTAGGTTTGGTTTTTAGGACCGCATTCCCTCAATGGGTCTAAAAGGCCTCCTTGGGGTCCAACCCACAAGGGCAGCCAAGAGAACCTAAGCAGGATGTGAGCTTTAAAAACTGCACTTCCAGCCCCCAGAGACTTGCATTCATATTCATCCATTAGGACATTTTAAGTTTCACTTTGTATTCATGAGATGTAAATTCCTCTCCTCCAGTTTACCTCGCATTTGCTCTTCTACTTAAGGAAAAACTCTTTGCACCCAAGAACTAAACTCTGAGCATCTGTGAACATGATCTGTAATTGTCTCCCCACAACAATGTCCCTAAAATTGACTTCATATTATTCTTTATCCAGCCCTACAGAATTTGCTTTAGCAAAATGACATGAAGGCAGGAAGTACACAGGCTAAAAGTTGCCACGTAGAACAAAGAGGGGAGGAAGGAGAGAGGATGACTCCCTTGCACCATTACATGAGCACCCAAAATACAAGGTGATCCTGAGCCCTGCAAAGGCACTTCAGCATCTCTAGATCTCTTGGGAGAAGCATTCAGACACCCCTAAGCCAACCCTTCTCACGAAGGGTGAACCCAGGAATGAGGAGAAGGGGAGTCATCAAGAGAAGCCTGGGATAGAGACTGATGGGAAAGGGGCTCACCATAGTGTCAAGTCCAAGAGTGAGGAGCATCAGGAAGAAGATGATGGCCCAGAATGGAGACAGAGGCAGCCTGGTTAAGGCTTCCGGGTAAACCACAAATGCAATGCCTGGCCCTGGAAGGAACAGAGAGATGATTGCAGACAGGCCCTACTCAAGGCCCCTCTTCCTAGAGCCCAGGGGGCCTTCTCTCCACTGAGATCCTCGTTTATTACTTCTAATAGGTCGCTTCCACTGTTGGTTATTTTTTACTCATTTCTATCCATTTCCTCAATTGGACCATAGTCTCCTTGAAGCGGAAGACCAAGGGAATTAGGTCAACAGCTAGGAGAACTCACAGGAGAAGCCTAAAAATAGTGTCTAAGCAGAGACTCAGAGGCAACTCTACTGGACTCCACAGCTAGGCTGTGTCCCATGTACACAAAATGAGAAACTCCATCTTTGTATTGGATGAATTAAGGGGAAATATAATTAATTACCCTTTAGAGCAGTAGCACTCGACCAGCAGTGATTTTGCACCCCAGGGGATATTTGACAATGTCTGCAGACATTTTTTATTCTCACAGCTGAGTAGGACAATTGCTGGCATCTAGTGGGTGGAGGCAAGGGATACTGCTAAGCATCTTACAATGCACAAGAAAGCTTCTTGCCAACAAAGAATTATCCTGTCTCAAATGTTAGTAGTGCTGAGGTTTGAGAATTCCTGCTCTAAAAGTTGAAACATGACCAGAATGGCATTATTTCTTACTTTATTTAATTATTTTTTTTAAGTTCCAGGGTATATGTGCAGGATGTCCAGGTTTGTTACATAGGTAAACGTATGCCAGGGTGGTTTGCTGTACCTAGCAACCCATCACCTAGGTGTTAAGACTGGCATGCATTAGAATTTCTTCCTTTAACTACCTTTCCTCCTATTTAGTCCTCCAGGAGAAAACATTCACATAAAATACAAATCTAACACTTTGGGGATCTTGCCCTATTGGTATAAATGGGGCTACATCAGTAATTAGCTGTAGCGGGGGCCGGGGCATGAAATATCGTGTAAGAGGGTTTAGTCTCTAAGGGTTAGATCTGGTCCAAATCCAGATTTCATGACTTACCATCTGTGCAACCCTAGACAAGTTATTTAATTTCTGTAAGCCTCAATTTTGTCCATCTGTAAAATGGGGCTAAAAATAGTACCTCACAAGGTGGTTACAATGAACAAATGAGAAAACAGAGGTAAAACACTGAGCCCAGTACCTCCCACGTCATCAACACTCACAGAATTATTATCATCTTCTATTATGAGTGGACTATGAACTTGGAAGTTGGCTGTTCTGATTCAGGTTTTCTCTAGAACACTTCATGTGGTTTTGGTGGGGGATGTCTGAGCGGCAGTTTTCTCTGCTATCATAAAGCCCTGCCAGCCATTCTACCTGCCGCATGGCCTCACTGGGAAGATTACTGTAACCAAGGGTGGCTAAAGACACAGGAGTTGTAAATTTCCCTGTAAGTAGAAAACTGATTGATAATGGGCAGAGACAAGTGAACACAGGCACCGGGATAATCCACAGCCAGCACACGTCTGCAACCAGAAATCGCAGCACCTAGAATTTTTATAACTCAAGCATAACAGCACTTTTTTAAACTGGAATTTATCTGGTTATTAGTTCCTAATGTTGCCTAAGGCCTTGGGGTATTTAAAATATAAAGCCTCAAATGCCTGAGATACCCCTGCTTTATGCATTTATTGAACAGACTGTAGAGCCAGTCTCTGAAGGCTCCCTATGTGAACATAAAAGAAACGTCTGTGTTAAACTAAAGTTCAAAATAGGTCTCAAATGCAGAACAACAAGGAAGTCAGTTTAATGCTCTGGCAACAGTCAGGCCGATAAAGCTGACAGGAAGGTCTTGAATGGCCACTACCAGAGATCCTCAGCTGCTTACTTTAACAGGATTCTACCCTTTGGACTTTACTGCTTTTTTAGAGGAAGGAAATGATTTCAAAATATTCAGCCTGGTTCCATTTCAGCTGCCTCCCTAAAGTCCCCTGGTGAAGGCATTATTTGCAAGCTAAATTACAGCAGACTCCACTTACCCAAGGCAGATGGGCAATGAAGTCATCTAGGGAATAACATCATTAGATGTTTAAAAGAGTATATGGGCCAAGCACAGTGGCTCATGCCTATAATCTCAGCACCTTGGTAGGCCCAGGCAGGCAGATCAGAAGGTCAGGAGTTTAAAACCAGCCTGGCCAACATGGTGAAACCCCATGTCTACTGAAAGTACAAAAATTAGCCAGGCATGGTGGTGCACACCTGTAATCCCAACTATTCAGGAGGCTGAGGCAGGAGAATCGCTTGACTGGGGAGGCAGAGATTGCAGTGAGCCAAGATTGTGCCTCTGTACTCCAGCCTGGGTGACAGAGCAAGACTCTGTCTTAAAAAAAAAAAAAAAAAATGGCCAGTCTGATGGAGGCCAAGCTCTCCCACTGGAAGGCAGTAGAGCCCAGTGGCTAGAGTACAGGCTCTATTCCCCATGGATTAAAAAACTGGTGGTGGCCGGGTGCAGTGGCTCACGCCTATAATCCCTGCACTTTGGGAGGCCGAGGCAGGCAGATCACGAGGTCTGGAGTTCAAGAACAGCCTGACCAACATGGTGAAACCCTGTCTCTACTAAAAATGCAAAAATTAGCCAGATGTGGTGGCAGGCACCTGTAGTCCCAGCTACTCGGGAGGCTGAGATGGAAGAATCGCTTGCACCTGGTAGGCGAAGGTTGTAGTGAGCCGAGACCACACCACCGCACTCCAGCCTGGGCAACAGAGCAAGACTCCGTCTAAAAAAGTTAAAAAATTGGCTGTGCCTTTTACTAGCTGAGGACTTAGGGGAGTCACTTGTTCTCTCTAGACAAACTTTAGTTTTCTTATCCACACAATGCAGATAATAATAGTACCTACCTTTATAGAGCTTCTGTGAGAATTAAATGCATCAACACAAGTAAAAAGCTTAGAACAATGCTGGACATACTAGGAACTCAGAAGACAGAGACCATTATCAATCTTCTTGTGAGACAGGACCAAAGGGGCTCTGCGTTTCAGTAACTCGAGCAGAGTCCCCAGAGATTCTACCATGAGAGGCTCCTTTATCCTAGAGTGCAACTAAAGACACAGCAAGGGGCTCTGGTCAGTGCAATACATCAAGGCCCATTGCACAGCTTGGTAGCCACTCTGCTGTGATAACTATTACAAATTGAATGAGTTCTCTGAGGATATGCCACCTGGACTTCTGTGCCTTTGGGCAGAAGGATTAGGATACAGGTGATAGACAGATGGCTAGCTGCATGGAAGTGGGGTGTCCATGCAGTTTGAGAATGCTTATTTTGATCAGTAAGGTATCTGAACTATTATGGGGCAAGGAAACCAAGGTAGTACTTCTAGTGCTCTGGTTAGCTGAGAGTTACCTACACCTGGGAACGCTAAATAAATATGCACATTTGTGCTTATCTACGCTGGTCTAACTCAGTCTTTCTGCTGTTGGATGAACATCTTTGTTTGGCTTCAGGATAGATTCTGAACATAAATCACCACTCCATGGGTAGCAATGCATATGGTGGGGAGAGGGCTCTGAAAGGCTAACTTCCCTGGAAGCTTCCCATAGAAGAACACGCCTCCTTCCCTATGCCTATCATAAAAGCAAAAGACAGCTTGGTCTCTTCATCAATCCCATCCTCAGCCCCTCAAAATTTTGATAAGGCCACAATGGAGGATGATAATTTTGGTAGAAATGCCTCTTTTAGAAGGGAGTGGTAAACTAAATCAAATAGTGTTAGGTCATTAAGGAGACCCTCCATTTGATTAAAGACCAAAACTTAGTTACTGATGTTGGGTCAGCAAAATTGTCCTGAATGTTTATATGCCAGTGTTGCCCAGCAAGGAGGAAGTGAGGCTAGGGTTTAACACAGGCCTGACCCCAAATCTCTGTCCTGTATTCTGCAGAGCCTCCATTATATCAGGGCGAGTAAGACAAGCCTGTAAAGCACATACAAAAATACATGCAGGCTCGGATGAGCAGGGAAGCTTCCCCAGTGGGTCTGGAAGGTCTCATGGGCCCTCTCCTGTGGGAGATGAGGCCCACGGTCCCTGTGCAAGAAACAAGTATTAACACAACAGGTTAGAACCTGTTAGAAGTGCCCTTATCCTTGTTAAAATCAAAGGAAATAAAAAAACACTGGAAAGGAGAAAATCATGGGCAATTGTTGGCTGCATTTTACATACCAGATGAACAAAATTCTATTTGCATTTTTGCAATATCTCCCCACAAATCCCTTTCCTGGAGCAGAAGAGAGTTCAGAATCGTTGACTAACCTGGCCTGCATCTCAGGATTCACTATCTCTAACAGCTTGGCCACTGGTTCCAAAAGAACTCAGTAATGTCACAAAAAGCAAAACACCTAAGATCTACTAGAAAATGGGACAGAACGTATCTGCTCCAGCCACTCTGCTAGGAGGAAATGAGGTTACAGGACAGCTGGAAGTGACTCAGGAACCTCTAAGGACAAAATTTTCTTACCCTCTCACTTTCCCTCCCTTCCTCCCAGGGTATCTGAGAATTCTCTAGGAGAGAGCCATTGCTTATCTCCTGGGGCCTCTCTAATTTAGTGTACTGCTGCGGAACCAAACACCCCTCAGGGTTTCACACTCTCTCCAGGGAGAGATAATTGCACCCCTGGAACGTGCTGGCTTTTTAACTCTTTGAGGCCCCTGGTGCACCATCAGCATGAACTGGAGCAGTAATGAATTATCCTTGGGGAGCCAGAAGAGATCTTAGCATTCAAAAAGGTGACATTTCTAGGGCTCAGTTCTCTCACCACATCTAGGTCATTATCTGAGAATTGCAGTCAGCTCCTTGAAGGAAGATAACTGCCCAGACAAGCCTCTCACAGGTACACCTCTGGGTTGTCTAGGGCCACAGTCATGCCCCGCAGCACCAGGCACAGGACCAACACACAAGGCATCCCATAAATGTGTGATTAGAGAATGAGATCATAATGGTAAACAACAGACACAATGAAATCCCTTGATCACTGAAACCTACTAAAGGTACAAATCCTTTGTGGAACCAGGCTGAGTGAAAGTGAAGAGTTAAAAATCTTGAACGCTCTCTCTGCAAAATGTTGTCCTAGTAATATGGATTAAATGAGATAAAAATGAAAGCTCTTAATAAACTTGAAAGCACCATACAAATGTTAGCCATTAATAAAAAGATTGTTTGGGTAGAGAGTAAACATTTATTCCACATGCCTCTCCACCCACCCAGCACAATCCAACCTTTCTACCCACTTGGGAAAAAAATTGCAGGTCTGCATTGCTAAGTAAGCAGAAGGCCCTGAAAGCACATTTGACCTAACAATCAGAAAAGTGCTTTGTAAGGAAAATGCTCCTCTGAAGTCGGTTCTCTCATTAAGCCTTGGTTTTGACAGGGCCCTCTGCAAGGAATGTCATCCTACAGCAGCCTCTGCCCACATCGGCTCCTGGGGCAATGGTTTGCTTAATAAATTCTCTACTCATACCTAACAGGTATAACCCTTACTTCTATAGGCTGGAGCTAAATTAAGAGGGGCAGGGGAAGAAGAAGGAGATGAGAGGAGAGGGAAAGAAGGCTTTTAAAGTAATCGCTCTAGTTAGAGACCAGCCAGTTCTGACTTTGCAGTGAGCTTCCTGCTTGAGCCTGTCTTGGTCCCTCTGTAAAGAGGGACCTGGGCTCCTCCACCCTCTGTCCTGCTCCAGAAGGCCAACTTCTCAGCATAGTATAAATTAGGAGCTTGTGACATGAGCCTGGGACCTGCCCTGCAACAGCAGGTTAACAACTGTCACGTACCTTGGTCTGCCACATTCTCAATGTTGACTTTGCGTTCATTGGCCATGAAGCCAATAACAGAGAAGATGACGAAGCCGGCAAAGATGCTTGTGGCACTGTTGGTGCAGGTTACAATTAGAGTGTCCCTGGAAGGAAGAGACCAGAGTTGTCCATTAGGTGTGCTTGATGAGTAGGAAGGGACAAGGGGAAGAACACACAAATGTGTGCCCACGTGTTTGTCCGCACACATGTAGACATGTATATGTATGTTCACATCCTGACCACAGACTCCCTTGGGCTCATTTAAAAAGCACCAAAAGGCTCAAAAAATCTCCCCTACTAGCCCTGATCCAGGACCTCTGGGCCAAATCTCTGACTCCACCTTCCATATAACTGGGTCTCAACTCATCCGCTATGATCTGAATCCCCCCACCCCAAATTCATTAAATGAAACTTAATCCACAATTTGATGGTATTAAGAGGTGGGGGCTTTAGGAAGTGATTAAGTCATGAGGGCAAAGCCAACTCATGGGATTAATGCCCTTATAAAAGAGGGTGAAGGGAGTGTGTCTGCCTCTTCTACCATATAAGGACACAGCAACAAGGTGCCATCTTTGAAACAGAGAGCAGCCCTCCAGACACTGAGTCTTCTGGCACCTTGAACTTGGAGTTCCCCCCGCCTCCAGAACTGTGAGCAATAAATTTCTGTTGTTTATAGCCAAAAGTCAGTTAAAGATACAAAAGTATAGCTAGATAGAAGAAATAAATTCTAGTGCTCTATAACACTATAGGATGTCTATATTAATAATTATCCTGGCCCGGTGTGGTGGCTTATGCCTTAATCCCAGCACTTTGGGAGTCCAAGGCAGGTGGATCACCTGAGGTCAGGAGTTCAAGACCAGCCTGACCAACATGGTAAAATCCCATCTCTACTAAATTAAAAAAAAAAAAAAAAAAAGTGAGCTGGTGATACATGCCTTTAATCTCAGCTACTTGGGAGGCTGAGGCAAGAGAATTACTTGAACCTAGGAGGCAGAGGTTGCAGTGAGCCAAGATTGTGCCATTGCACTCCAGCATGGGCAACAAGAGCAAAAATCAGTCTCAAAAAACAAACAAAAAAATCATCCTGTAGCACTAAAGATGACTATATTAACAATTTATTATATGTTTTCAAACAGCTAGAAGAATGAATTTTCAGTGTTCCCAACACAAAGAAATGATAAGTGTTTGAGGTGGTAGATACGCTAATTACCCTGATTTGATCATTACACATTGCATACATGTACCAAAATATCACACTGTACTCCATAAATATGCATAATAACTACGTGTCATTTAAAAATAATAAAAGCAAAAACTTTATAAAGAAAGAAAAACAAATTAGTCTATGGCATTTTGTTAGAGCAATCTGAACAAACTAAGACATTATTCCAAGGGCAAGGTGAATCTGTCCATCAGAAGAGAAATTGAGGAGATGGGGCCTTGGTCAGCTCCAGGACAGGAACTCTATGTGAGAGAAGAGAAGGCAGTGGGAAAGCAAAATGTCCCTAAAATATGAGGGTATCCTGGGGTTGGGACACATAGGGTTAAGAAGCCCAAAGAGGCAGAGAAGGGAAGAGAGCCCAGTGTCCCTGCCTTCCTGCTTCATCGCAGAGTCCTCTGCTGGTAAGACGACCAGGGTTTCCCAGCCTACCTTCAGTCATCCTAGACTCAAATGTGAGGTCACAGCTAGATGGAGCCACAGGGCTACACTGAAATCCTGCTTCTCCTGCCTTTTAGTGGCATGACCTTGAGCAATTCACTTCCTTTTCACGCTGATTTGAAATGGCAGCAATGAGTCTATCTCTGTCGTACACTGTTGTAAGGGTAGAATGAGATGATGCCTGTCCTATGCACAGCCTAGCACAGAGCAAGAGGGCAGCAAATGATCCACCTCATCTGACCCCTTGGTTTACTGATGAGGAAACTCAGGCCCAGGGGAAGGTACTGGACTAATTAATAGTGTGGGCCAGGATTTGAATCTAGACTTTCTAGCTCTCAGCCTGGGTTATTTCTGCCATATCATACAGCCTCATTTCTAATAAAGAAGATAGCAATGCTTCACCCTTTAATGGTGTTCAGACTAATTTGGGCCAACAGTTAATGAGCATTGTGACCAAAGAAGTTCAAACACCATAGTCTGTCACTCGAGGCTATTACGAACTGAAGTGTGTCTTTCTAC
The DNA here is from genome assembly GCA_963573385.1 of Cacajao melanocephalus. Classification (NCBI taxonomy): domain Eukaryota; kingdom Metazoa; phylum Chordata; class Mammalia; order Primates; family Pitheciidae; genus Cacajao; species Cacajao melanocephalus. Next base: position 68,678 of record CAUYLG010014635.1, read on the forward strand.
CACTCCCCGATCCTTACCAAATTCATATTTTGTCATCCTAATCCCTAGTATCTCAGAATGTGACTGTATTTGGAAATAGGGTGTTTAAGGAGGTAATTAAGTTAAATGAGGTTATTAGAGTGGTCCCTGATCCAATGTGACATTTGTGACTGGTGTCTTTATAAGAAGAGGAGAGTGGCCAGGCATGGTAGCTCACTACTGTAATCCTAGCACTCTGGGAGGCCAAGGTGGGCAGATCACAAGGTCAGGAGTTTGAGGTCAGTCTGGTTAACATGGTGAAACCCTGTCTCTACTAAAAATACAAAAATTAGCTGGGCATCGTGGTGGGTGCCTGTAATCCCAGCTACTTGGGAGACTGAGGCAGGAGAATCGTTCGAACCCAGGAGGCAGAGGTTGCAGTGAGCTGAGATCGCACCATTGCACTCCAGCCTGGGTGACAGGGCAAGACTCCATCTCAAAAAAAAAAAAGTTGGGGGGAGATTAGGACACAGCCCCACACAGAGGGAAGACCATGTGAGAGCACCAACCATTGTATCGGCAGACTAGGTAGCTCACAAATGACTATCACAGAACACAGCTGACTACACAGTGGCCTCCAGAGAAACTTGCTTCCATCCTATACATAGCCACTGAGCCCCCACTGTGTGTCAGAGTCAGGTGTGTAAATTAGGGCCCAGGCCTTCAGGAGCTGGTGGCTAGGCCTTAGCAAATGGTTTCTCTTAGGCCAGAGGCAAATCTCTAGCTCTCCCTATGAAATGTGAGGATGTGGCCTCAGGTGTCTAATAACTCAGTCCATTGTTCTGTCCTGCTCACAAGCTACACCCAGATCTTGTAGTCCCTCTACATACCTGTAGCAGTTGTTGTGGAATTTGTTGTAAGAAGAGAGAGTGATCAGTCCTCCCCATGCAGCAGATAAAGAGAAGAAAATCTGAGTGGCAGCATCTTTCCACACCTGGGAGGAAAAAGGGAAGGAGATTCAAGATCCGTGAAGGAGACTGGCCTGGGGGAGGGGAGCCTCACACACCCAGTGCCATATCCTGTTTCCAGAGGAAATATCAGGGACAAGATGACTCCTGACATGGACATCAATGAGAACATAACTCACTTGTGCTGGAAACCAAACGCGCAGTGAATTACCCGGGAGACTTCAACTTCCTCCAACATAGGTGAGGAACTCAATAAACTACACTACATATCATGCTCATATTTTCTCTCCTGTAAAGCTAAACGGAAGGGAGAGTCCTTCCTTTAGGTCAATACATTCTCAGAAAATAATAATTTACCACAGCAGAATATATTAACGGATGCAAAATAAAAACCCTTTTTAACTGACATCTCTACAGATTACAACTGCTAGTAAATTTCTGAAACCCTGTAGCCTCAATCTTAGTAAAGCAACCTCTATGCCGCTGCAGACTTTATAGTGTCATCTGCCATTAAGAGGAGACTTTCTGTTACGTGCAATCAAACTCAATCCTAGCTACGCATTCTTAGCACACCCTGGAAAAGCAGTTTTCTTTAAGGTGAGAAAATTCAGTTTCCCTTCAACAGTCACCCCCTCATTTGCAGTTTTTGAATTGGAAATTTTAGACTTAGATGTGCCTGTACAGAATATGCAAAGAGAAAGTTCAAGTTGTGCTGGCCCCGTGTGGGTGTTCAAAATGTATTCAGACGTGTCTGAACCTTTAAAGGGTTCCGGTAAAAATATTTTTTAAATAGAATTGCTTGCGGTTTACATTAAGCGCTTTATTTTCCCACCAGCAAAACTACACTTCCAACACTCTACTTTTAGTAACAGAAAGTGGTGTGAGGTGGCCCAGAGCTATTAAAGGGATTTCATTCTTCATTTTCGGCACCTACTGCAACCTCAGATGTAGGACAACTATTCCAGGAATCTCAAAACCCTCAGTTGTCCACTTCTTATTAAACATTTCCTGAGCGCATAATGTACCAAGAGCATCAGGTGCTTGTGAAAGCACACACTGGGATTCCCTGGGAAAGGGGGAGGAAGTCTAACCCTTTCCGCCCAAGCCTCCCAGAGGGCCATTCCCCTCAGGGCCGGTTATAAATAAAATTAGAAGCCCACCGTGGCATCTGTGAGTTTCTCCCACTTGGGTGTGATGAAGTACCAGATCCCAGCTCCAGCTCCAGGCAGGGTGACTCCTCGGATGAGGAGGATCACGAGCACGACATACGGGAACGTGGCTGTGAAGTACACCACCTAGAAAGGCCATGGGCAGAGGGGCTGAGAGGAGCAGCACTGCAGAGTGCACAGTGCAGAAGGAGCGTCGCTCGGGGAAGGAGTGGGGCTGCCACCTGGCACAAGCGTGTGACAGGGAGCACATCAGGGTAGTTCTCCCCAAACTCAGCCAGGGCTGAGAAAGCAGGGAAGGCACTGGCACCAAAGGTGAGTCAGAGAGAGCTAGAAATAAAGCATCTTAGGGGAGACCCAAGGCTGTGGGGTGAGTCGACCTACAGCCAGAAGGCTGCAGGGAGATGTCACCCAGCCCAGCTGATGAGTACACAACTTTTTAGGGAACCACAGAGGGCAGGAGGGAGGCTCCATGCCTTCTTCCTGCCCAACTCCTACCCCACCCCCTGGTACAGCACCAAAATTCCACTATTAGAGATGAATCCTATTAGCTTAAGCTTTCCATCCCTGTTTATACACCATACCTAAGTGAAGCAATCCCATAAGGTGAAAGAACATGATCTTAGAGTTAGACACATTCAGGTTCCAGTGAAATCGTACCGCTGGCACTGAGTAGCTGTGTGACCTTAGACAATTTATTAAGCTCTCTGAATCTTAGTTTCTATACCTGTAAATCAAGGATAATGGCACCTTTTTACAGATAGTTGCGAGGACTCAATGAGCTAATGCATGGATAGGACCTAGCGTGGTGCCTGATTTATAACAGCAGGTCATTAAATGCTATGAAGTTTAACAAATATTTATGGAGGGCCTCCTATGAGCTGAGCACTGTGCCTGGCACCAGCTGCACAAAGATGAAGGGACTCTTAACCTAGAAGACCCAAAAACAATGTCTGAATAGTGGGCTAGGCAATTACACACAGGGCACGATGGACGTTCAGGGAAGGGCACTGTGCCCAACCTGGGAGTTTCCTAAGAGGTTCATGAACCTGAGCTGGACAAGTGCAACTTAGAGGAGGAGAGGCAAGGTGGGGAGGTGAAGGAAGCACACGGGCAAGGCAGGTGTGTGAGGCAGAGCCCTGCTCGCTCACTATCAGCACAGTATAAAGTTGAGGCTAAGAGTGGGGGTGGAGGAGACCACGTCATGGGAGACCTTGAATGCCAACCAAAGGTACTCCTGGACGCTGGAAGAGAGGGCGGCACCAGCACCAAGAAACATTTGGGAGGTATCATTAGCAGAACTTGGGGGTTCATTGAATGGGGTGGGTGGGAGGATCTTTCCTTCCATACCTGCCCATCAAACCTCAAGGTGAAGGTGGGCCCTGGGACCAGGATTTGGCAGAAGGGGGAGGAGCAGAGGGTGAGACCTCAGGCCATGCAGTCTCACGAGCCTGGGTCCAAATCCTGACTCCAGCATTTACGAACTGGGTCACCTTGGAAAGCAACTTAACCTCTCTGAGTCTCTGACCCTCAGCGTCCCCACCCGCAAAGTGGCAACGACAGTAGATTCTTCGTGGGGCTGCTGGAGGGGTACAGTGACACTTACAATCCACACAAAGTGGGACAGACCCGGGGCGCCGGAAACACTAGTCCCATTTCACAGTCTGGCCTAGGACTCACCAGTCCTCAACTTAATAGCACTGACAACCCTCAGCTCACAGGTAGGCCACATTCCAAAAAGTACATTAAAAGACACTTGAGAAGGTGAGGTTAAGCTCCCCTCCAGGCCCATTCTGGGCTCTCTGATTCATGGGGTGACAGCTGTTGGTTCAGAGTCACCTCCATTTCCACCTGCAGTCCTCCCTCCAAGGGCAACTGGAATACCTGCCCTCATGAGAGGGACACAGGACTCCTGCCAAATGCTGCCTACACAGACTCGAGTACCTGGCAAGGGACTACAGCATGGTGGTGAGTGGGATTTCAGGGGATGAGGATGGATTCAAGGACTCACAGGGGGCGATGAGCTGGGAAAGTTTAGAGTTGAGATTAAGAAATAATTCCTGGGAGCCAGGCACAATGGCTCACACCTGTAATCCAGCACTTTGGGAGGCTGAGGCAGGCAGATCACCTGAGGTCAGGAGATCGAGACCAGCCTGGCCAACATAGTGAAATCCTATCTCTACAAAAATACAAAATTTAGCCAGGCAGGGTGGCACACACTTGCAGTCCCAGCTATTCAGGAGGCTGAGGCAGGTGAATCACTTGAACCTGGGAGGCGGAGGCTGCAATGAGCAGATATCATGCCACTGCACTCCAGCCTGGGCAACAGAGGGAGATTCCATTTCAAATATATATATATATATAAATCTTGGGGTCACTCCACTTGTTCAAATGAATATACATACTTACATATGTATTTAGAGCAACTAATATGTGCCAGGCACTGTTAAGTGCTCAGGACTTATCAGTAAACAAAGCAAAGACTCCTGCCCTGAATAGATTCCGTTCTAGCTGGGAAGATAGTCAACCAACAATAATCACGATAAGTATTATTTGTGATATATTAGAAGGTGATATGTGGATTGAAAAAAATGAAAAATTTAGAGCTGGGTAGCAGGGGTGAGGTGTGGGGAGGATGGTTGGGAAGGCTTCAGAAAGAAATTGTTCAAGGAAGAAAGTCAGGGTGAGCCAACTGGATGTCTGGGAGAACATTCCAGACAGAGGAAGCAGCTGGATCCACGGCCCGAAGAAGGGAGTGTGCCTGGCTCCTAGGAACAGCAAAGAGGCCAGTGTGGCAAGAGAGGGGGCACAGGTGGGAGTCGGGAGGAGCAGACTAGGAAGGGCCTTTACTCTGTGGGCAATGGGGGCTATGGCAGGGACTCAGGCAGAGGAGTAACAGGATCTAACCTTTGGACAGCATCGTCCAGTTGCTATGTAGCAAGAATACTGCAGAGATAACAGTAAGGAGGCCGCAGCAGCCACCAGGCAAGAGACAAGGAATGGAGATGGCTCCAGCCAGGGTGTGGTCATGGAGCTGATGAGAAACAGATTCCAGCTCTATTTTCAAAAAGAGCCACCAGACTTACTGGGGAGTGCAAGAGAAAGTCAAGGATGACTCCCAAGTGTTTTGGCCTCAGCAACTGAAAGTGTGGAGTTGCTGTGAACTGAAATGGGAAAGTCACTTCTGTCTCTAAACCCAGTTACTCAAGCCCAAACTCCCTCTTCCTGGCTGCAGGTTCAGAGCTGCCAGGGATGGGCTGCCCTCCTGACACCAACACCGCTGACCAGGACGCCTTTTCCCCACCCCACAGAACAGCAGTCTCTCCTCCCTCCTCGTCTCAAAGAACTTGCAGTGCTAGGGATGGAAGGAAGGAGCAGCTGCCAGTTCCTCTCTAGTTCTGCCAAACCTGCTTCTCTCCTTCCCTCCCCTTGAAGTCTAAGGAGAAGTGAAGCCCCTCCATATGCGATGTTAGGAAACCCAAGGGCATCTGACATCTCAGGGCTGGATCACAGCTGTCAGGTGCGGCTGGGAAGAGGAGATGCTACAAGGGCAGGCCCTAACTAGCCTGACTTTCCCGCCCCCAAAACAGCACAGGGATGGGATGGGGGACAACTAAGGAGTATCCTTTCTATCCCCTGACCACCTGGGGTTTCTGGGAAGTGAGGATGGAAAGAAGAGGTGAGGGAGAGGACATGACCTAGACAGCAGTGGCCTACAGGAGGAAATCACCAAGGCTGGCATTAGTTTAAGAGACAGCTGTTCCCACTTTACCATTGGAGGCTGTTTAGACACCATCATTCCTGAGTTCTCTCTGTAGACCAGGTATATTTGTCCCATTTTGCAGAGAGGTTAACTGAGGTTCAGGTGAAGCATCTCACATGGGATTAAATATCTCATTCAAGGTCTTGAGACAAGATTTAAGCCCAAAGCTTCCCCACTCCAAAGCCACTCTTTCCATTAATGCCATTCTATGGGCCACACGATCAGAAATGTGTATGGCAGGGCCAGGACCGGGGGGAGGCAAGTGAGATAGGAGGCATCCAGGGCGCAATATTTACGGAGGCACTGACTGTCAGGTGCCGGCCCTGCACTTCGGGAGAGTGAGCACCTCTCAATTTTGCACGCTAGGCACTTGCTTGCCTCACACAGGTGATGCATTCGTATTTTAGATGGTGATCATGGTGGACTGAGAGGGCCAACAGTTTGGTTTCTAAATCCTGGGAATGCCTCAAATGTAATTCAGGTGTGCATGGAGGCTTTCTGCACAGCTAGTTCCCCTGTGTCGGGGGAGATTTAGAATACACCTGTTTCTGCATTGTATTGTCAGAGGAATTAAACTGGAACAGTAATGAATTATACTTGGCAGGAGCGACACTGACTAGCCCATCTGAGCCTGGTGGCTTGACACTTCCAGGCATCCTCCTCTCTCAATGGGATCCCTGAACAGGTGGTAAGGGTCCACCGGCCTGTAGGAGCTAATTAGGTTAGCTTTGCTTTGTTGCCACAACTCTCAGGCAGAGGCACCTGTGAGGGCAGGTGGGCTGCATTTGACCTTCAGGCTGCCTGCTGGTCGCCGCTGCCTCTGGAATTCTAGCTGCTGGAAAACAGACTCCAACAGTGAAACAGAAAGATCTGTCTCAGAGGAAGCAACCCATCAGTCCCATCTCCTAAAGCCCTAAACGAGAGGAACTGGGCTTATCTGGTTGCAGGAGAAGGACATCTCTTTTGCATAAAAATGATAGTGTTCGTGGGATTTCAATCACAGAGGAGTTCATCATAAAGCAGCTTTAGCTGTGCATCCACCTTGGCTCCCGAATAATGTTCCATGATTAATATCTGCACAGCCCAGACAAGGCAGGATAGTAAATTGTGATTCATTATTTCTGGTGGTATTTTTCATTTAAAATAAAAATTGATCACTGATCTCCGGTTGGAAACTTTTCTTAATGAAGCAGAGAGATAAGTTGGCAGATCTAAAAGAAAAACAGACCGGCTCAAAACTTCCTATTCCAGAAAGCCTATAAAATCTAGCACCAAGAATTAAATTCTAAATCAGTGGAAAGAACTGGCTGCAATGCCATTCCAAAAGAGCACCAACTAATGAGATAAAAAGAATCCTAGAGAATATTCTATCTCTTGATTTTACGAATGAAAACAATGAAGCCATAATATATCCTGTGACTTGCCCAAAGTCACACAGCAAGACAGCAGAGACTAGGTAGAAATCCATATTCTGATTTACTGTGGGGGGATTTTCCCCACTATATCCAAATGATGACTCCACAATTCTTCATTTACTGTCTATTCTTAATAACCCCTTCTTGGGAGAGAATGTCTTGTATTAGAAAAAGTCTAGGCTGGCTGGGCATGGTAGCACACACCTGTAATCCCAGCACCTTGGGAGGCTGAGGCAGGCGAATTACCTGAGTTCAGGAGTTCAAGACCAGCCTGGACAACATAGTGAAACCCCATCTCTACTAAAAACACACAAAAAATTAGCTGACTGTGGTGGCGGGCACCTGTAATCCCAGCTACTCAGGAGGCTGAGGCAGGATAATTGTTTGAATCCAGTAAACGAAGGTTGCAGTGAGCCAAGATGATGCCACTGCACTCCAGCCTGGGTGACAATTAAAAAAAAAAAAAGTCTAGCCGTCAAAGCCAGATAGACCTGAGTTCAAATCCCATTACTGCCACTTAAAAGCCCTGTGACTTCAGGCAATTTACTCTACCTTGACAAGCCTCAGTCTCTCTCTACAAAATGGAAATAAAGGTGCTTCTAATGCATGTGAAGCAGTCAGCACCATGCCTGGCACACCATGTTCAACAAAGCTCTCTTTCTCTTCTCATCTCCCCAACAAAGCCCCCACTCTGGAGACGTCAAAGCGGCACAATACCCAGTCAATACAGCAGTCATTCAGAATAATCCAAATGAAAGGAGATCATGTTAATAACTGACCATACACCAGGTATTAATATGCATATCTCACTTAATCCTTACAGCAATCCTAAGTATTATGCACTATTATCCCCAATTTACAGATAGGGTATGGGTTTCAAAGGTTAAATAGCTTGTCCAGAGTCACACAACTAGAAAGTGATAGAGCCAGGATTTGAACTAAGATTGGTCTGACTCTGGAGCCATAGGCCATCCTTCCTCATATCATTAAGAAGGTGCTGTTCTCACCCTCCTCACCTATCATCTCCCTGCAGTCTCACCTTCCAGCCTATACTACTAGACACCTATCTGGCCACTTATATCATGGTTGAGGTCACCTTGTCTCCATTTCTAGCCATAAGTGACAATCTTGCCCGTGGGATTTTGATTGAGCAGATACTTGGCTAGTCTCTCTGAGCAATTGCGTGCTGGGCCCTTTGGAGATGATGAAATTTGCACCCAAGCTCAGTTCCAACCCACAGAAGGCAAGAAGTCCAGGAAACCTCAGGCCATGCTGGGCGTTGTTACAAAGGGTCAAGTTACCATTTCCCATCTCCCTGTAACCTTAGAAAAACAATCAATCCAGGCCAGGTGTGGTGACTCCCACCTGTAATCCCAGCACTTTGGGAGGCCAAGGCAGATGGATCACGAGGTCAGGAGTTCAAGACCAGCCTGGCCAATATAGTGAAATCCCGTCTCTACTAAAAATACAAAAAGTAGCCAGGTGTGGTGGCATGCACCTATAGTCCAGCTACTCAGGAGGCTGAAGCAGAAGAATTACTTGAACCTGGAGGCAGAGATTTCAGTGAACCAAGAAGGAAGGAAGGAAGGAAGGAAGGAAGGAAGGAAGGGGAAGAAAAGATAGGAAGAAAGAAAGGGAGAAAGAAAAGAAAGAAAGAAAGAAAGAAAAGAAAGAAAGAAAGAAAGAAAGAAAGAAAGAAAGAAAGAAAGAAAGAAAGAAAGACAAGGAAGAAAGAAAGAGAGAAAGAAAAAAGAAGGAAAGAAAGAAAAAGAAAGACAATCACTCCAGTATCAAGGTACTTACTCAGAGCCAGCAGGTTCCTCAGGGGTCACTGAATCTCAGCTCTCATTTTACAAAAGGGGAA
>CAUYLG010014637.1:0-35861 GCA_963573385.1 Cacajao melanocephalus
TGTGGCTCCTCCGCCGGGAATCTCCTAGTCTGTGGGCAACAAAAATTCGTCTGAAAGTGCGGCGTCCACTCGCTCTCTGCGCTTTCACTGGGAGCTACAATCCTGAGCTGTTGTTAATCGGCCATCTTGGATCTCTCCGAACAAATGGCCTTCTATTGCTCTTGTGTGTCATTCTGATCTGACCCATAGTGTCAAAGCATAAGCACACAAAATAAATGGTTTAGTAAATTTAATCACTGTGGATACCCAAACTGTATAATCAATAACATTTCAGATACATTTGCTAGAAAATCGCTTTAGTGCTTTTTTCCATTTGGTCATCTGAAATATCTGAATTTTATCCCAACACTTTGTCCAAAGAGGAGCTACTATAACATTGCAAGACCAGATAATTCAAAGCAGGCCATATAATTAAAAAAAACAACAACAAAAAAAAACTCTTTCTGGCTGGACATGGTGGCTCATGCCTATGATTCCAGCACTTTGGGAGGCCAAGGCAGGCAAATCACTTGAGACCAGAAGTTTGAGACCAGCCTGGCCATCATGGCAAAACTCCATGTCTACTAAAAATACCGGGAAAAAAAAAATGCTGGGCCTGGTGTCATGCCTGTAATCCCAGCTACTCAGGAGGCTGAGGCATGAAAATTGCTTGAATTTAGGAGGCAGAGGCTGCAGTGAGCCAAGATCATGCCACTGCACTCCAGCCTGGGTGACAGAGCAAGACACTGTCTCAAAAAAAAAAAAAAAAAGAAAAAAAGAAAAGAAAACCTAAAGCAAAAAACAAAACCCCTAAATAATTAAATAAAAATAAAAAAATTCTAATTTGGTAACTGTATACACTTTACTATTTCACTCTATTGACTTATAAAAGTTCAGCAGACTATGTTTATCTAAAATGAAATCTCACTGACATAACCAGGATTAAAATTAGCTCTTGAAAACCTCAGCTTAAAGTAGGTTACATCACAGCTAATATTTACATGTGGCACAGTGGGAAAACTGCTCAAACCGGAGCCATCCATCAAAAAGAGGTTCCTGTAACAACTATAACAATAATATTTGCCAACGTCAAAAGAAAAGAAGAATTATGTTTCACAAGATAGAGAAAACCAAATGCATATGGTTTCATGACTTTCTCATCATTTAATTCTACAGTGAATGTCTAATTCAAATTCTGGCCTTCTTAATGGGAATAATCTTTAGCAATGCTGCAAATGCTAATAATTAAAATATTTCTTACAATGGTAATTGCTGTTGTAAAGGGAGTCACCTCTGATTTAAGGCTGAATTTTGGATAGTTTGGTGGCATAGAGTTAGATGACACTTCACTGCCTTAGAATTATATCTTTGTAATTACTGATCTTAAGAGGATATTGAGAAACTTCCTGAAAGAAAAAAATGAACAACTTAAGGGTAGCTCAGAATTGGGGTTCAGATGTACACAGGTATGTCTGGTGGATTTAGGGCTGGCGTGTGTATGTTTTGGAGGTGGGAGTGCAATTTTAACCAATTTTTGTTGTTGTTTTTTTTTTTTTTGAGAGGAGTCTTGCTCTGTCACCAGGCTAGAGTGCAGTGGTACCATCTTGGCTCACTGCAACCTCTGCCTCTCGAGTTCAAGCAATTCTCCTGCCTCAGCCTCCCAAGTAGCTGGGACTACAGGCACATGCCACCGTGCCCAGCTAATTTTTGCATTTTTAGTAGAGGCAGGGTTTCACCATGTTGGCCAAGATGGTCTGGATCTCTTGACCTCATGATCTGCCTGCCTCAGCCTCCCAAAGTGCTGGCATTACAAGCGTGCGCCCCTGAGTCTGGCCACAAGCTGACCACTTTTATGAAGTCTTGGAGGGAGTACCTGGTAACAGAATTCACAGTGAAGACAATGTGCTGCTGGACAAGTCAGATTCCAGTGCAGGCCAAAGGATGGAGGGTCTGTGAGAGTGAAAGAAATATTAAAGTGTGGCAGCTAATACTTGAAATCAGCCCTGATAAATTCACTCTGTATATCACCCAAAGGAGAAAGAAAAAAATGTGTTTTTCACTGTCTTTGCAACCCTAAGTCCCAGGCCCCTGATGTTGTTTTTTGCATTCTTCCCACTGCTGTCCATGGTTTCTGAGAATCCCCAAGGAGAGCATAACACACAGAACAGATTATTTCACTTGTCTCTCTCTGTGAGCATTATTGGCTGGAAACAATCTTGGGAGGGCAAAAACCAAAACAAAGCAAGCAAAAAATAAAATACAAAACAAAACCTAGGTAGGAGCATGGTCTGCATGGTTCTGGAACTATTAACAGCAGCACCAACATAGGTGCCAGTGTGTGATGACCAGGAATGGTCTGTAAGACATTCCTTAGTGATTCTGCCATACTGGGCAACTCAGGGAAGAAGAAACAGTCTGAAAGGACCTGGAATCCTTCAAGAGCAAGTCCAAATTTATTTTTATTAAAAAAAAATTTTTTTTCTAGATGGAATCTCACTCTGTCGCCCAGGGTGAAGTGCAGTGGCACCATCTTGGCTCACTGCAACCTCTGCCTCCCTGGTTCAAGCAATTCTCTTGCCTCAGCCTCCTGAGTAGCTGGGACTACTGGTGTGTGCCACCAGGCCTGGCTAATTTTTTTCTGTATTTTTAGTAGAGATGGTGTTTCAGCATCTCTCGAACTCCTGACTTCAGATGATGCCTGCCTTGGCCTCCCAAAGTGCTGGGATTATAGGCATAAGCCACTGTGCCCAGCCACAAGTCCAAATTTAACTGAAAATTTGACATTATTTGTGTCCACAAACTAATGAAGTTAATAGACATTTGGGTGAATATTCATCATCATTTTATTGGTAGTTTTGTGATAACCTTTGTGGGACAGATCTTGATTCATGATGACTGAAACGTAACTTTAGCTCACGCCTTCATTTCAAGTTATACAATAATAGTTGTATTCAAACATACACACACACACACACGTATTTACTAATTTAAAAATTTTGTAAAGCTTCTTAAGAAGTGAGCTGCCTGGGTGTGGTGGCTCATGCCTATAATTCCAGCACTTTGGAAGGCCGAGGCAGGTGGATCATTTTAGGTCAGGAGTTTGAGATCAGCCTGGCCAACATGGTGAAACCCTGTCACTACTAAAAATACAAAAATTAGCCGGGCTTGGTGGCAGGCACCTGTAATCCCAGCTACTCAAGAGGTTGAGGCATAAGAATTCCTTGAACCTGGGAGACAGAAGTTGCAGTGAGTCAAGAATAATGCCACTGCACTCCAGCCTGGGCAATAAGGTGAAACTCAGTCTCAAAAAAAAAAAAAAAAGTGAGCTTAACTGTTTCCACAGATTGTGTTCTTTTGCTAGTGGTTATAATGCTATACAATGAAGCCAGTTGAGTACACCCATTAGAAAAGCAAAAAGATTTGATATGAGAGAAAGTGGAATGGACGGAAAAGATATGTAGATATTGGGGAGATCATTTTTAAAATAAAAATGACTATTGAAATACAGAGATGATTTTCAAATGTACATTTTATGTCTACGTAAAATTCAACAACACCAATATAACAGGTAACATTTATCAAACTTCTATGATATGTCTGAAACTGTGCTAGAGCCTGAGATACAAAGATAACTAAGTCACTGACTCTGGCATGACGAATTCTCCAACTGAAAAGGGAATAAGTGGGTAATAAGTGCAATAAATAGTGTAAAAGCAATACTGTCTGACACAGAAGAAAGAGTGTAACAGCTTTTGGGAAAGTGGTTCGAGATGGCTTCACAGAAGTCTCTCTTAGCCTTGGTTTTTAGGGCGGAATAAGTAAACAAGACTATTTCAGTTAGGAAAAACTGTATGAAAACAAGGAAGCATAGACCAGGAGTGGAGGCCCATGCCTGTAATCCCACCATTTTGGGAGGCCGAGGCGAGAGAATCACCTGAGGTCAGGAGTTCGAGACCATCCTGGCCAACATGGTGAAACCCTGTGTCTACTAAAAATGCAAAAATTAGCTGGATGTGGTGGCAGGCACCTGTAATCTCAGCTACTCAGGAGGCTGAGGCAGGAGACTCGCTGAACCCAGGAGACAGAGATTGCAGTGAGTGCCACAGCACTCCAGCCTGGGCTACAGAGCGAGACTCTGTCTCAAAACCAAAACCAAAACCAAACAAACAAACAGAAACCCCCCCAAAACAAAAAACAACAAGGAAGCATAAACCAGATTTTTATTCACTGGATGAAAGTCCTTGCAGTTTTTCCCATGGTGTATTAGAAGAACCATTGCATACTAAAAAGCTAGTATGACAAAAATTCAGTGAGTACTTTGGAGAATACTGGGAAATGAAGTTGGAAAGGTGAATTCCATTCAAGTCATTGAGACCTATGGTAAGGGATTGAATTTTATATTGCAGGTGATGAGAAACCATTGAGGTGTTTTAAGTAAAGAGCAACATATTTAGAGTCATGAGCTAAAAAATAAATAAATAAAAGAAAAGATAGTACTACCAGGCATCCATACAGATCACCTTCTTTTCATACCTCTGGCCCATTTCTTTGTGGAACCCTTTCTATATGCACATTTGCATGCTGCATAATCATCTTCTCTAAAATTTGTACTCAGCCCTTTAATAGTATAGGTATTGATTGTTCAATAATAGATTTCATTTCATGAGTCCATTCTTTTATGATATTGTTGTAATGATTTTTGTCAAGATAAAAATGTTTTGAAATTGAAAAACTGTGTATAGGTTCATTTATTTATTTATTTTTGTTTGTTTGTTTTGAGATGAAGTCTTGCTCTATTGCCCAGGCTGAAGTGCAGTGGTGTGATTTCAGCTTACTGCAAACTGTGCCTCCCTGGTTCAAGTGATTGCCCTGCCTCAGCTTCCCGAGTAGCTGGGACTACAGGCACACACCACCACGCCTGGCTAATTTTTGTATTTTTGGTAGAGACGGGGTTTCACCATGTTGGCCAGGCTGGTCTCAGACTCCTGACCTCAAGTGATCTACCCACCTCAGCCTCACAAAGTGCTGGAATTACAAGTGTGAGACACCATGCCTGGCCTAGGTTCTCTATTTTTAAGATCATTTTATTAATAAACACTGTGGAAAACGGCTTGTCAGTAGAATCAAGTGCTTCAGTATTTATGATGATAAAATGTGATCTCTTTAAACTTTCAAATATAGGGAAGATTATTTAAAAGGAGAGAGTTTTAGAATTTTCCACTGTAGGAAGAAGATTCTAGGTTTGAATGAGTTAACCATGACATGTGAGAATCCACAGCCCATTTTAGTTTTCCATATCTTTTCAAACATACTAAATGGAGAAAACAATGTTAAAGACTGTTTTTGAAGAAGACATAGCTTGCTTTAAATTTAAAACACCAAATAGCAGAAATAAAAGGGTACTTGAAGTAAATTAGCCCAGAATCACAAATTCTTACCCTATTTCAAAATGTTTCCGATTAAGAGAGAAATAAGCTTATGAAATGTGTTTTCATGGATTATTGTTTTTATATTGACTACAGTTTGAATAGTTATTTTGGAATTTCTGCCAATATTGTGAAAAAATTAAGGCTTCAAAATATCTGTTGTGCAGTGCCTACTTATAATGCACATTCAGTAAACATTTAGTTGAATTATGACAGTTCTCACTGTAATAAATTGGTTTCTTAAGCTGGTTGCTTTTATTTAATATAATTTTTGCGTGCCCTTTGAAACTTTTGGATAATGGAGAAGTATTGTGGAGAGTTACTGCTGTTTACTAGTGTACAGAAGAAATCCATATTTTCTTTTCTTTTTTCATCATTTAAAGTTTATTTTCTTGTTAACAAATTTGCGACGGGCATGAGAGGTAGAAATCAAAAATCACAGAAGTAAAGAACCTAAAATTTAATTGTTTTGCTCTCTCTCTCTTTCCCTCTTAACTGCCATCTTTGACATACACCAAACAATTCATCTTTATTGTACATTTTATTCTTAGGTTGAATTATAATTTCATAATCTTAAACATCTAATAGAGCTAACATCAGCTTATTTGGCTAGTAAATCCAAGTAGAATAAAATTGTATGTCTGCATTATACTGAATGCTGACAAATCTGGAGAAATACCTATTTGTATTTAACTAAAAATATTGAACTAGCCGTATTTACCATAGATTATCCCAGAGCAAGTGAATTTGAAAGCAAATTTTGGGTTAATTTCTATTTTTCTGAGAGTTTTAATAATACTTAATGTATATGAGCACTTTTTTTTTTTTTTCTTCAGGGACATTTATTTCCTGGTCAGAAAAGCAGGGACAGGCACCTTTGCCCGAGCCCAGCAGATACAACACGAAGATCGGGGGCGGGCGGGGGAGGGCACAGGAGACGCTCTCAGCTCTGTGTGCACTTGGTCCCTTGTTTGTTCCTGGCTGGGTCAGGGAGGGTCTGCTGGGGGTGGTGGCACTGAGCCTGGGGGAACAGGCGGCAGGCTAGTGGCCCAGGGATGGCACAGACGGAGGCAATAAATACTGATGGCCAGGCAGGGCTCCTGGCTGGGCCCAGGCGGAGTGGGTGAGGCCGTCCGTCCAGGGCTCTCTTGGGGGTGGGCTCTGGGCGCTGCCCGTTGAGACAGAAAATGCAGAGGCAGGACAACACCCAGCCTCCTGGATGGTACTGAGGTGACTGAATTTTGGCAATTCGGCTTTCCCCAAGCCGCTGGAGCCATCTCCACAGCCCTGGCCAGGGGAGGGGCAGGTGGGCCAGGCACTGGTAGGCTGGAGGGCGGCAGCAGCACCCCACACCTCCCTGGATCACTGGGTTCGCCACCGGGTATGGGACGGGGAGACCACATGCTCATGCAGACACAGGGAGTTAGAGGTTAGTGAGGCTCCCACGGCACGTTCCACATGTTAAAGCATCATGGTTAGACAGGACTGACAGCGACGGGGCGGGGGGTAGGGGGCTGCCCAAGGAGCAGTGGGGCTGGAGGGTGGCCTGGTCCCCATGAGGCCCTGCATCCCACCTCCCAGCTCCGCCGCGGAGCAGCAGACAAACACGTCCTGGGCAGCCACGGGGCTTGGAGAATGGAAGCACCCGTGAGCCCCTTGGGCTGCTCCACTCCCTCCTGAGGCCTGGCCTCAGGTGTGATGGGGAGATGGGACCTGGGGGGCGCGGAAGGGGCAGCAGAGGCCTGGCCGGGACCTCTCTTCCCCTACAGCACAGGCAGAAGCAGCAACGAAACACGAGACCACCGAGGAGGCTAGGCCTGTGGGCAGGGGAGGGCTGAGGAGGGGGTCGGAGGGGGTCGGAGGGGGTCGGAGGCGCTCGGCTGCGCCAGGCCAGGAAGGCAGACCAGGGTGGGCGTGACATGGGAGGGCCTGTCAGCACTTTGGTATGGGGAGGGGAGGGACTGGGGGACACATCCGCCTGTCCATCGTCTGTCCGTCCATCCGTCTGCCCTGTCCGCCTCTGGCCGGGGCTCAGTCCTTCTACTCCTTTTTGATGGTGAGATTCCACTCCCAGGACAGGTGCTTAGTTTTGTCGTCTGTGAAGCAGGACTTGATGCTGTAGCTGCCCTGGGCCGGCATGCCCTTGGGCGCCTCCTCCACGGGGGTCAGGAACTCATACTCCTCGGCCCGGGGCGCATAGCTGCCCACCATGTAGTCAGTCTTGTCAATCTTGACGCCTTTCCTGTACGTGTGCTGGATGTACTTCATGCCGGACACGATCTCTCTGTTCACCCGGAAAGAGATTTTTACCCGGTACTCCACGCCCTCCTTCAGCACAAACGACTGCTTCTTGAAGCTCTCCAAGTCTCCTGTCAGGTACAGCTCCAGGGGGCCCGGGGCCGAGCTTCACACCAGGGTCAGGCCAGTCACGACGACGCTGGGGAGGTTAGGGTCTGCAGAAACAGCCACACGGCCCAGCAGGGCCTCCTTGTACTTTCGCAGGCTCTCATCGTCCTTGTCCAGCTCCTGGATCTCCTGGATGCTCTTCTGGGCTGGGGGCCTGTAGTTGACTGAGTGCTCATCCTCCTCATTCTCTGCTGCAATCTGGGCCAGATGCTCGGCTGTGGGCTCCTGCTCAGCCATGCTCACTCTTAACCTGGGTCGGGACACCGGAGGGTTCGGCCGAGCACTTTTTTTTTCTCTGCATGGAAGTTTCACAAAGAACTGAGACTCAAGGAGGCTACCAGATGATTGAAGATTCTGTACCATCTTAGGCTGAGCAGAGAGAAAGGACTTTTGGGCTGCTGAGGGAAGGAGGAAAGTTCTGTCTTTTCTTTTTTTTTGAGATGGAGTTTCGCTCTTGTTGCCCAGGCTGGAGTGAGATGGCGCGATCTGGGCTCACTGCAACCTCAGCCTTCCGGATCCAAGCAATTCTCCTGCTTCAGCCTCCCGAGTAGCTGGGATTACAGGCATGCATCACCATGCCTGGCTAACTTTTTGTATTTTTAGTACAGACAGGGTTTCTCCATGTTGGTCAGGCTGGTCTCGAACTCCTGACCTCAGGTGATCCACCTGCGTTGGCCTCCCAAAGTGCTGGGATTTCAGGTGTGCGCCACCACGCCCGGCCAAAATTCATATTTTCTTAACAGACTCTTTACAAATGCTATTTGTGTCCATAATTAGACCCCCTTAATGCTTCTAGATCTCACTGGTTCTCACAATCAGTTCCACAGACATTTACCTAGCACCTATGACACTGGTTTTATTGTTCTGATGTGTGGGTTTCAGTTGCTTAAAATGTGTGTCTAGAGTGTTCCATTATTTCAGGGCAAGGCTCGTGTTTTTCTTATCCTCCTCTTTCCTTTTATCCTTTTGTCTCTGTGCCATCTTTTAACAAAGCATAGGATAAGGAATTCCAATTCCATATCAGCAAATCACAAATCACTTTTATTGAGAATACTTAGAAAAAAAGAAGTGGGAGTTAGGAAAAGAGATGTAAGAAAAGGTGAATGGTGGCCCAGCTTGGTGCCTAAGAGCTCTGGCTCAGGTGTCAAAAATGGGTTCCAGTCCTCTCCTGATCATTCATTAACTGTGCGACCTTGGGCAAAGTACTAAACTTCTACTAACCTCCATTTCCTCATCCATAAAACAAGGATGACAGTAATAACTATCTTATAAGGTGGTTTTAAGTTTTAAATGACATAATGCATAGGCCAGGCACAGTGGCTCACACCTGTAATCCCAGCACTTTGGAAGGCTGAAGTGGGCAGATCATGAGGTCAGGAGTTCGAGACCAGCCTGACCAATATGGTGGAACCCCATCGCTACTAAAAATACAAAACTTAGCTGGGCATGGTGGCATGAGCCTGTAATCCCAGCTACTCAGGAGGCTGAAGCAGGAGAATCGCTTGAACCCAGGAGGTGGAGGTTGCAGTGAGCCGAGATCACGACACTGCACTCCTGCCTGGGCGACAGAGCGAGACTCCATCTCTAAATAAATAAATAAATGGAGTAATGCTTACAAAACTTAGCACATGGTTATCACCAGATAGATGTTATGATTGGTATATAAATATGAATAAGCAAGGAAGTTTTTGCAGTTAAACATTGGAAGAGGTAAAGAGAGCTGAGGAAGCAACTAATGCCTTGGTATTACAGTTTTTTCTTTATTAAAATGAGAACTCAGATTTGCTTTGGATATCCTTTAGCCAGAATAACTTCTGGAAAGATCCCAAGATATATTAACATGTGTACTACGGAAAAGGTTTGAAAAATAGCTCCTCTGTTGTGCAAAGAAGGCCAGCATTTCAGAGAACCTTTCATATATTCACTTTTAAATTCCTGTGTCCCTAAAACCATGGTGTAAACAGAAATGACAGGACTTAGAGCTCTAAGTTATAAAAATCAGAAAGGACCAGACACATTTAAATAATGCCTCAGCATGCAAGCCATTTGTGATAAAGCAAATTAATTTCTAATTTTCTTATTGTAACTTAGGGGAAGTGGTCTTTTGAAAAGTTCGTATTAAGCAAGAAATGAAAACAGGAAATGGATTTTGTAGTCTTCAGTCTTACTAATCTAAGATGCCAAATGGCACTGACAATTTCATGGTCTGCCTTTGTTTTAGTAATGGCAAAAATAAAAAACAGGCTGGGAGAGGTGGCTCATGCCTGTAATCCCAGCACTTTGGGAAGCTGAGGCAGATGGATTAATTTGAGGTCAGGAGTTCAAGATCATCCTAGTCAACACGGTGAAACCCTGTCTCTACTAAAAATACAAAAATTAACCAGGCGGTAGTGGCATGTACCTGTAATCCCAGCTACT
Organism: Cacajao melanocephalus; assembly: GCA_963573385.1. Classification (NCBI taxonomy): domain Eukaryota; kingdom Metazoa; phylum Chordata; class Mammalia; order Primates; family Pitheciidae; genus Cacajao; species Cacajao melanocephalus. The sequence goes on from CAUYLG010014637.1 coordinate 10,230, forward strand.
TGAGAGGCTGAGGCAGGAGAATCAGTTGAACCTGGGAGGCAGAGGTTCCCAGATCACACCACTGCACTCTAATCTGGGTGACAGTGAGATCCTGTCCCCCAATACCAAAAGAAAATAAAATTAAAAAATAAAAAACAATTGAGAGGCCAAGGTGGGCAGATCACCTGAGGTCAGGAGTTCTAGACCAGCCTGGACAACAAGGTGAAACCCTGTCTCTGCAAAAATACAAAAATTAGCTGGGCATGATGGAGGATGCCTATAATCCCAGCTCCTCAGGAGGCTGAGGCAGGAGAATCGCTTAAACCTGGGAGGCAAAGGCTGCAGTGAGCTGTGACTCTGCCACTGCACAGCCTAGGTGGCAGAGCAAGGCTCTGTCTTAAAAAAAAAAAAAAGTAAAAGTAAAAACAAATGAAAATCAAACAACAAAAAAAGCCAAAAATAAAAATGCCTGTGAGAGATTTCTTAGAGTCACTCATTATTAGCTCCCAGTAGAAATATTTCTTTAATCAAGTCCCAGTTTCCTGCTCTTTTATTGCATTCTTTTGTGAAGAAGGCCTAAAGAAATTAATTCTTGTCCTTTGGTATGGGAGAGGACTATACTACACTTTCTGTTGAAGGCACTACTGTGTGTTTGAGTACATTTCTCAAATAATTAGTAGGTGTGAGTGTCTCTGCCAATAGACATACTACATGTATTTTCAGTGATCACTTGAAAAACACACCATAAGCTAATAATTGCTGACATTAACAAACAACAGGTATGAAGAGGCTGTTCAAAAAAGTGCATGTAGTTCCATGTGTTTTATTTAATCTGTTTGAAATGAAGTTTAGAATATCTATAGCACACAGCATGAAACATGTCACACATTATGAATTTAACATTGTGTATAACGTATTCATAAGAATTATATTTTAGCATTTATCTTCAAATCAAAGTTAAAAGTTTCAAGATGCACAAAAATGGTTAACTTTCTGTGAGAACTCTGAGAAATCACAGAAGACATGAAAATGAGGGGCTGGAGGTAGAAGTAAAGAACTTAGAAGGCCAGGGTGCGTGCCGGGGCTCATGCCTGTAATCCCAGCACTTTGGGAGGCTGAGGTGGGCAGATCACCTGAGGTTGGGAGTTGGACACCCACCTGGCCAACATGGAGAAACCCCATCTCTACCAAAAATACAAAATTAGCCGGGCGTGGTGGCACATGCCTGTAATCCCAACTACCTGGGAGGCTGAGGCAAGAGAATTGCTTGATTCCCTGGGAGGTGGAGGTTGTGGTGAGCCAAGATTGTGCCATTGCACTCTGGACTGGGAAACAAGAATGAAACTCTGTCTCAAGAACAACAACAAAAAAAACCTAGAAGGCCAAAATGGAATTCTAAGATGACATGGATCTAGAACATAGAAAAGAGAATGGACTGATGGAAGAAAGGAAAGGAAAAAAATAGGAATTATTAAACAGAAGCATTAGATTCAAGTAACCCCAAAGCAATCATCAAAGTAGATGTTAACAGCATTTCAATACATGTTATGACTATAAGAAGTGTAATTCTAAATACTAGGCCCTTATGTTTTAACATATAAGCAAACACAATATTTTGTTTCTAATTTAACAAATTTTTAAGAATGTTATGTTAATTGTGACATATTCCAATAAATAATTATGTTCCCCAAGGACACTGGGTACAATAAAGTGGGTCTGACAATTAACTTACCTTTGAAAACCGAACCCTTCGTTAGTTACAGGAATAGAATGGAACACGATTCTCCACTCCTGCTTGGAGAATCCACGAGTTGTGTTTTCTTTATGAATATTGGAAATTCTTTCTTTTAGCCAAATGAAGGGCATTCATTTCTTAGGTGAGGAGTTACCAGGCTGATAATCCTGATGCAGCGGTTCTCAAAGTACCCTCAGAAGACCCGTAGTCACACCAGCAGCACTAGAGGACTTGTTGGAAACGCCAGTTTTTCTAGGCAGGGTATGGTGGCTCATGCCTGTAATCCTGGCAGTTTGGGAGGCTGAACTCTTGAGGTCAGGAGTTTGAGACCAGCCTGGCCAATATGGTGAAACCCCATCCCTACTAAAAATACAAAAATTAGCCGCTGGGCATGATGGCTCACGCCTGTAATCCCAGCACTTTGTGATGCCAAGGCTGGTGGATGACTTGAGGTCAGGAGTTCAAGACCAGCCTGGACAACATCATGAAACCCCATCTCTACTAAAAATACAAAAATTAGCTGGGTGTGGTGGTACGTGCCTGTAATTCAAGCTATTCAGGAGGCAGAGACAGGAGAATTGCTTGAACTTGGGAGGCAGAGGTTGCAGTGAGCCAAGATTGCACCACTGCACTCCAGCATGGGCGACAGAGCAAGACTCCATCTCAAAAAAAAAAAAATTAGCCAGGTGGGGTGGCGGGCACCTGTAATCCCAGCTACTTGGGAGACTGAGGCAGGAGAATTGCCTGAACCTGGGAGATGGAGGTTTCAGTGAGCCGAAGTTATACCATTGCTCTCCAGCCTGGGGGACAAGAGAGAAAACTGTGATTAAAAAAAAAAAAAGGGTCGGGTGTGGTGGGTTACGCCTGTAATCCCAGCACTTTGGTAGGCTGAGGCAGGCTGATCACCGGAGGTGAGGAATTTGAAACGAGCCTGGCCAACATGGTGAAACCCTATCTCTATAAAAACACAAAAGTTAGCCAGGCGTGATGGCACACACCTGAAATCCCAGTTAATCAGGAGGCTGAGGCAGGAGAATAGTTTGAACCTGGAAGGCGGAGTTTGCAGTGAGCTGAGATTGCGCCATTGCACTCCAGCCTGGGTGACAGAGTGAGACTCCATCTCAAAAACAAAAAAAGAAACACCAGTTTTCTGATTCTACCAAAGACGTACTGCCTCAGAAACTATGAGGGCAGAATCCAGCAATCTGTGCTTTCATGAGCCCTCCAGGAGTTGCTGAAATTTAAGAATCATTGTCCTAAAAAGTGGCCCTCATAATCAGATACCAGGTAAGGAAAGACAACATTATTACCTACGTGTGGTGTGTTAACAGGCTTTATGAAACACATGTGAAGACCTAAATCAAACACCTTCTCCATCAGTTATTCCCTGATCACATTAATGAAATAAAACTGTATTTCGTTTACTTTTCTACCGCTACAGATATCTCCCCCGATTAGGGTAGTCCCGGTTTCTTATTTATCTTTGTTTTTCTTGCAGTGCACAGCCTGTCACCCAGTAATTGATACGTTTAAATGTTAAAATTAAATGGGATAAATTCCTAAAATAAACAAATGTGGGACAATTTATTGTACTCTGTTCAAATTCCCATTTTGAAGTGGAATTCAAACAAACATGACAGTAAAGGGGGACAGTGAGCCCAGGTATAAAATAAAGGGAGAAAGGGAAGAAATACAAAGAATTAGATAGGAAGTGTTAAAGACTGCTGAGTGTAAGCCAACTTTACCTCTGAATATTGGTTTTCCTTTGAATTGTGGTATGTGCTCAAATTGCTTATTAGTTATAGAGCTGTCAGAAAATTCTTTTAATTAAAATTTCAAATGTAACATTAAAATGGTTTGGATTCCTTCCTACTGAGCTCTGGGCACCGTCTGTGGAGCTGGTGGAACAGGGCTGAATAGGGTCCTACTTTAAAGGAACTCAGCCTAGTGTAGTTTCTCAACCTCAGCACTGTTGGCCTTTGGGGCCCAATAATCGTTTTCTGTGAGGGGCTGTCCTGTGCATTGTAGGATGTTTAGCAGCATCCCTGGCCTCTACTCAGTAGATGCCAGTATCAATCCCCTCCTAGAAGTGGCAATTAAAAATGTCTCCAGGCTTTGCCAAATGTTCCCTGAGGAGTAAAATTGTCTTCAATTGAAACCCACTAGGGTAGTGGGAGAAACAGATAAAAAGATAGACGTTTTTCATATACATGCCATGATACCATAGGGCTGGCAGGTGTGCAGGAAAGAGTGTCTTACAAAGACTGGTTGGGGGCAGGGATGCAGGGAGAAGGAAAATTAGTAAATGAGGTGGGTTGAGTCGCAGTTAGCCTGTGGGAAAAATGAAGGAGAAGGGATAAGGAAGAAGAGGAGGAAGGAGGGAGGAAGAGTGAGGAGTAATAGGGACTTATATTTGACCTTGAACAACGTGGAGGTTAGGGATGCCGACTCCTGCATAGTCAAAACTCTGAGCTTCTGCACTCCAGCCTGGGCAACAGAGCAAGAATCCGTCTCAAAAAAAAAAAAAAAAAAAAAATCTGAGCTTAACTTTTGACTACCCTCAAACTTTCCTAAAAGCCTACTGTTGACTAGATGCTCTACCGATAACATAAACAGTCTATTAACACACATTTTGTATGTTTTATGTATTATACACGGCATTCTTACAATAAAGTAAGCTAGAGACAAGAAAATGTTACTAAGAAAATTGTAAGGAAGAGAAACTCTATTTACTGTTCATTAAGGGGAAGGAGATCATCATAAAGGTCTTTTTCCTTGTCATCTTCACGTTGAATAGGCTGAAGGAGGAGGGGGAGAGAGAGAAGAGATTGGCCTTGCTGTCTTAGGGGTGGTGAGGGTGGAAGAGGTGCAGGAGGTGGAAGGGGAGGCAGGAGAGGCAGACACACTCTGTGTCACTTCCATTGAAAGAAATCTGCGTATGAGTGGACCCAGGCAGTTGAAACCCAACTTGTTCAGAGTCAACTGTACTTGTTCCAGGCTAAGAACAGAGAATTTAAAAAAATGCACAGAGGCCTGAAACAGCATATTATATTGAAAGAACTCAAAGCCCATAAATGCTTTGCTACTGATGCATAAAGTGAGAAAGGGGGATCATGGGCTCTGAAATTGCAGCCACAAGTCTACAGAACACGTTTTTCACAGCCCAAGGTCAGTCTTCTATTACCCTTTGCAGAGAGGTTATCATCATCCATTTTTCACTCGTCAGTGCTAGGGAACCCATTAAATACTTGCCACTATACTTGGTCCCAACAGTTAATAGACTGTAGCATCTTTTATTTCTTCACCTGGCCTGAAATCGGTTGAGCTTCTGCAGAGTCTTAGATATGTGTTTTTTTTTCTTCTGGTTTAGATTGGGGCACTTAAAGAAATGCATAGTACTTGAAAATAGAGAGAAAAAATAGCATGTAGCAATTTGTGCCTTCATTCTGCCCAAACATCTCAAAAAGGAAAAAATAATTTTAAGGGTAAATATTGTCATCAGTTTATCTGAGCTCTTTTGACTTCCTGTGAGCCCGAAAAAACAGGATCAGTGTGTTTTTAATATCTAGCATAATGTTTGATATGTAGAAGGTGTTTGACCAATGTTTATTAGATAAATGTTCACGTTTGTTATTAGTAATACTAACAACAATTTAATAGAGGCTAATAATACATGATAAACTTCTCAAGGATGTGATCTCATTTGATCACTATAACAACCGATGAGCTAAGTGAGGAACAGTTAACTCTAATACATGTTATATCTTATCCTTGACCCAATATTACCCCCATCATGCCTTCCTTTCCCTGCAATGAAAGAAAACATGATATACTGAAAATGTTTTATCCTATGTAAGTGCTTATTCTTATGGTAGATAAGTAGATGGAAAAGATAGGTATTTTCAATTTTCTTAAGTCTTAGAATTATAAAACAATAAATGAGTGGGAAGGGAGAGAAGCCTTAAGGGACCAACTTCTTGATTTTACAGGTAAGAAAACTGAGGCTACATAGCCACTTAGTGCAGAGCCAGGATTATAAACCAGATCTCTGGACTCCTATGTGGTGGTGGACACATGAGGATATACTACTTATCATGCTTACCTGAAAATTCTGCATATCTCTAAGGAGCAGATCACCACACACGTGCACAGCCCAAGCCTGGATTGTGGAGGTTTTCCTTGTAGAGTTTGTCTTCAGTAGATACATATGGTCCACAAGAAGGCCGGCTTCAAGGACGTAAGAAAGCACACATTCAAAACAAATAAATGTATGCCTATTCTTTTAGACCAGTACCTAGCAATGGTATCCAGGTGTCCAAGTATAATAGCTTATCTTTTTTTTTTTTTTTCCAGAAAAGGAAACAAGGTCTTAGAGAGGTTAAATTTTGCATAGGATTTTGTTAGCCAAGTCAGCATCTGTTTGCATCTTAAAAATGAGTCATACCTATTCCTTCTAAGTAGGACAGGAGGGCAGCTGGAATTTCCCAGCTCACTCCTTGTCACTGCTTCCTGCCTCTGCTGTTCTTTGTCCTCCACAGCACACTTCATTGGCTAAAAAGTGAACCAGATACCACATTACCTCAGGGCAGTTGTATGTACTGAGTCAGATGCCTCAGGCTTGTGTGATGGGAAGTTTAGGGTGAGACCAATGTCTTACTTTAATAACAGTATGAATAATTTAATCTCTTTTGAGATTTTATTACTCAATATTCCACCCAGAAAGAAACACAGATGACACTCAGCCTATCAAAGGCCATCTGGGACTGACAAACTCAGAGCTTGTTACAGATGACAAAGCTCGGTGGATGGGTCATCACTGAAAGAAAAAGAAACATTTTGAACTGTTGTGTTTCTCTCCTTGCTCATATGAAAAAAAAAAAAATTCTTGGCTGGCCACGGTGGCTCATGCCTGTAATCCCAGCATTTAGGAGACATACATGCGTAGATCCCTTGAGGTCAGAAGTTTGAGACCAGCCTGGCCAACATGGTGAAACCCTGTCTCTACTAAAAACACAAAAATTAGCTGGGCGTGATATCTTGCACCTGTAATTTCAGCTACTTGGGAGGCTGAGGCAGGAGAGTCGCTTGAACCTGGGAGGTGGAGGTTGCAGTGAGCCGAGTCTGTGACACTGCACTCCAACCTGGGCGACAGCCTGAGACTCCGTCTCAAAAAAAAAACAACAACAAAAATCCTTAACCGCAGACTAAGTAAGCATTTTTGTATAGAGTGTCATCCGCTAATCTTGCTTGTTTCTGAACCTTGAAAGAACCAGGGCCTTGCTTTGGGGGTTGGGGGCGTGGGGTGTAAGTGTGTGTGTCCTCTAGAAGAAGACAGCACTGAGAAAAGGAGAGGATCTTGGAAATTTGTTAATTTCCTACTGCAGTTAGCCTTGTCTGGGGCTCTCACTTTAGCACTTAAAATAGCATACTCCCTTGCACAGCTGTTATTTTTTCTCTTCATGTGTACAACTTAAATTATCCAATGGCCTTGCTTTGAGGATATTCATCCTATCTTATTGATCCTCTCACTGTGTAGAACAATGGAGAACACCGTAAAAAACCCTCAACAGATACGACTTACACTAAATTAACTCTATGAATTCAAAGTTTTCAGATGGTACTTAATCACGTAAGCCTGGTTCTCCAAAACTTCATCTGCCATGGTTGTAAAATAATTAAACTTGTAAAGAAATTAAACTCTAGGATTCACTCATTTTATAATTGGTATTTTCACTCTAAGAGCTTTTCTTTTCCTCTCTGGTGCTTAAAAACAAAGTAAAACCAGACAAAACAAGATTAACTCAATTAAAACCCCTGTGACTTAAAAAAAAAATGCCAAGAATAATGAGCAAGTGTCTAGTTAGGCCAATAGATGTCCTTAGTGAGCAGGGGACACAAATGAACATGAAGGGCGAAGAAGAGCACCACTCCCTGCTTCTTTTCCTGCTCCTGCTCCTGCAGAGGGTCAGGCTTGGAGACCACGTATGGTCAGCTCAAAACATGAGTCCACCAAGCAACCCGTGAGGAACTTTTGTTTCTAGAGTTGTGCACACCATGCAGTGTAGTCCACCCACAGAAGCACAGAACAGGCACTGGCTCGGCCAGAGGTCCATTCAGGCCTTGGAATCGGTCTCAATGCCATTTAGGCATGAATCCAGGGTCCTGGGTACCAGGTGCATGGTGTAGGTAGGGAGTGTTCTGTACTAGGTGAGCATCAGGTTCCACTGGGCATGTTCCCTTGTCCAGTAGGATGCTAGCTCTGAGGGGTGTGGCTAGCCTTGAGCTCTCTAAAAGGCAGCACTGAGGACAAAGCTCCCAGTTGCTTAGGCCTATGGGTAGTACTGCTTAAAAATCTCATTGAGAACTAGTTTAAAATGCAAATACCTCCATCCTTTAGTAGTTCATAAGCATGATGATTGGGTGTTCACAGGCATAGTGTGATATGTGCCACCCTCCTTATGACCCAGCACATTACCTGTCTGACCTGAAAACAAAATGCAAATTTCTGGATCCTCCCCTGCCCCACCCTGCACCCTCCCAACATCATGATGTAGCAGCTCTGTGGTAAGGCCCAGGAATCTGCCTGTGTAGTCACCAGTTGATATTCTGGTGTTTCCTGGTTTGGCTCTGCTGATTTGGGGGATGTTTACCAGTAGGAGAGCGGCCTCTTTCCTCTGCCCTCCTCCCTTGCTGCCCTCCCCCCTTGCTGCCCTCCCCCATACCCCGGTGACTCATGCTCCTCCTACTCCTCCTGTTGCTGGCCTGTCCTGTTGTGGTTGCCAGCGCTACTGTGCCTTTGCAGACGCCACCCACTCCTTGCACGCTAGCACGGATTCTGTTTCCCTATTGCTGCTGCTGCTGTTTGTTCAGTCCCTGGCTTACTGTAGGAGAACTTGTTATTGTTCTGGTTGCCACTGCTACCAAGTTGCAAACACCAGCCTCACGGCGCAAGGGGAAGGGGTTTCTTCTGTGCGTGTTCTGCCTCTGTCACCTAGACTCTCAGGCTTGGTCGCCAAGTGACAATGGCACTGTGAGACCCTAAACTATGGCCTTGTGGTTCCCACATCTCCTTTGAGTTCTTTTTTCTGTTCTTTGAGATCTGAGAAGTAATCCATGTCCTTTAGTATTCCTGTTTTCTTGTGGTACTTCCCCCCTCCCCTACTCCAGAATTTAGGGCAGCCTTCTGCTATGGTTTATCTCCCCATCCCGCCAAACTTAGTATGACTTTTGTTACATTTACAAAATAGATTGCTTACAAGGTTAGACAAATACAGTTTACCCTCTGTATCCATTTCTTCAACATCCATGGGTCAAAAATATTTGGAAAAAAAACTGTGTTTGTACTGAACATGTATAGACTTTATTTTCTTGTATATTTCCTAAACTATATACTATAATAACTATTTACACAGCATTCATATTGCAAGTAGTGTAGTTATGATTTAAAGTATGTGAGAGAATGTACACAGGTTATATAGAAATACTATGCCATTTTTTTTTAAAATCAGGAACTGAAGCATCTTTTTAGCTATGACTTTGGTATCTAAAAGGGGTCCTGAAATCCTTCCTCCATGAATACTAAGGGATGACTCTAATTGCTAAATCACTTCCTATTTTTGTGAACTAGTGAAGGGCTGGCAAAAAACATGAAGGCTGAAAAAGGCCAAAAATTAAAGAATAATATGCTTCCTCAAGCCAGGTGTAGTGGCGGGCACTTGTAGTCCTAGCTATTTGGAAGGCCGAGATGGGAGGACCACCTGAGCCCAGGAGTTTCAGGCTATAGAGCACTATGGTTACACCTGTGAATAGTCACTGCATTCTAGCCTGGGTAACATAGCTAGATCCTGTCTCTAAAAAAGAAAAGTTCTGCTGTAATAAACCTGCACACGTAAAAGGATGTCTATGTATCTATGTAGTATGTATAGACATATGTGTATAGGAAATGGGTGTGTGTATATGTGTGTGTGTGTGTGTGTGTGTGTGATTGTGCGTGTGCATATTGTATTAGTTAAGACAAAAAATCTGCCTTCATATGTCATAAAATAATGTCTTGAGATATCCATTCAAGTGTACTTTCTCGTTTCTCTGTTTCTTTTTCCTATTTCATTCAGTGGTTTTCATTGCATTTAGGAAAAAGTGACGCAGCAAAACACTTAGAAGAATCAAATGTTCATCCTTTGAGAATGTGGTCTGTACATAAGAGAGAACATTTATAATCAAATTATGAGACTAAACCAATTTCCCTCACCTGAAGCTAGATAAAAATTTCTAGGAGGAAGGAAAGAATCATGAAAGATTGAAGACTTGACTCCCTGATAAGGGTTCTGCCCAAGTTCTGAGAATAGAGAGTAAAAGACACCCTCCCCCTCTCTAATAGGTTTTGTCAGTGAAGGTCAGGGAAGCCCATGAAATCAGGTTTGGGAGTAAGTTAAAACCCAGAGTTTCTATATGATGATGTTACAGTGGGAATAAAGGAATATCATTATTGTATATCTGGGCAGGTGGGCATGAGGCAGCCTGATTGAGTTCCTGAAATTCCAGGAGCAGCAGAATATTTTATGTGGCTGAGAGCGCGATTGTTTCTTTATTTGTTTGTTTGTTTATTTATTTATTTATTTATTTGAGACGGAGTCTCACTTTTGTCCAGGCTAGAGTGTAGTGACGTGATCTTGGCTCACTGCAACCTCTGCCTCCTGGGTTCAAAAAATTCTTATGCCACAGCCGCCCAAGTAGCTGGGATTACATATGTGTGCCACCACGCCTAGCTAATTTTTGTATTTTTAGCAGAGATGGGGTTTTCCCAGTTGCCCAGGCTGGTCTTAAACTCCTGACCTTAAGTGATCCACACATCTCGGCCCGTCAAAGTGCTGGGATTATAGGTGTGAGCCACCATGCCCGCCTTCCATAGTTTATAAGAGAGCTCCAGAGCTGAGTTGATCTTGCTTTAAGAAATTAATGATATAGCTGGAATAGTTGGTCCTGTGTGGAGCAACAACTGAAAACCAGATGGGAACGAGACTCTGTATGTTGATGCAGCTAGGATACGTGATTGTCCACATCGGTTGTTTCTTCTTGGATTTTTGAGAACCATCTTGCAACATACATTTCTGCAGCACAATCTGATGATAAATACAGCATTTCATTAGTTTCAGAGTAATCTCAGCTATTATCTTTTAAAATCGTGCTTCTGCCCCATTACCTATTTCTTTTCTTCTGTAATTCCACTGAAAAGCATATAAGACCTTCTCGTCAAGGCACTGTGGCTGATGCCTGTAATCCCAGCACTTTGGAAGGCCAAGGCAGGCAGACTGTGAGGTCAAGAGGTCGAGATCATCCTGACCAAATGGTGAAACCCTGTCTCTACTAAAAATACAAAATATTAGCTGAGTGTGGTGGTGTGTGCCTATAATCCCAGCTACTTGGGAGACTGGGGCAGGAGAATCATTTGAACCGAGTAGGCAGAGGTTGCAGTGAGCCGGGATAGCACCACTGCACTCCAGCCAGGCAACAGATCTAGAATAAGTCTAAAAAAAAAAAAAAAAAGAAAAAGAAAAAGAAAAAGATAGAGCTTCTGAAGGTTTTTTTTCTGTGCTTCTTGTTTTCTCTTTTGTATTTTCTCATCTTTATGTCTTAGTGTTTCATTCTGGATAATGTTTGTGACCTGTCTCCCAGTTCACTAATTCTCTTTTCAGCTATTTCTAGTATTATAGTTTGTTTATTGAATTCTTAGTTTTAGGTATCAAATTTTCAGCTTTAGGATATCTAATTTGCCATTTGTTTTCTGCCATAATTTTTAAGCTTGACTTTTATCTCCTTAAACATAGAAAGCACAATTGTTTATATATTTATCTAATTATTCCAGTATCGGGAGCCTCTGGAGTCTATTTTCATTTTTTTTTAAAAAATTGACATTAAGTGTCTAGTCTGCATTTGTGCCTGGTTTCTTTTGATTGTGTGCTAGACATTGTTTGTGGCAAATGATTTTTCAAACACAATGTATACAAATCATATGAAGCCTAGAATGATGTTTAGACCACGAAAAAAGATTTTAAATTACTTTAGTTACATGCCTAGGGACACTATTAACTCAGGATGATGTTAATCCAAGTTCCAGATTTGATATTTTTCAGGCCAGCTGGACCAACTGTCCCTGTTAAATGATTTATTTCATAAAGCAGTATCAGTTCAGCTCTGCAGCTCTCTGATATACCATGGAGCTCTTAGCCACATAAAATATTCTGCTGCTCTCACACTGCCCTGTAGCTCATAAAAGAAATAGTTTACTTCCATATTACTCCTACATCTAGGATATAGCTCTTCGAGCTACCAGTCCAAAGTGAAGAATAATTTACCAACTTCCTACCTTGTCTGGCTCTAGGCACTGCTTTTTGTTTTCCCTCTTGGTCACCCATCTTCAACTGGAAAATACCCTCAATTAAAAAATGCCCCAAGTGCTAAGCTTCCCTATCTGGATTCCAATTTTTTCCTGTATCTGGGATTGGTAATTTATTAGAATCTTGCTAGCCCTTTGATGCTTCTAAGATTTTCATTTTATTTATTTATTTACTTATTTATTTATTTATTTGCAGTGGAGTCTTGCTCTGTTGCCCAGGCTGGAGTGCAGTGGTGTGATTTCAGCTCACTGCAACCTCCATCTCCTGGGTTTAAGTGATTCTCCTGCCTCAGCCTCCCAAGTAGCTGGGAGTATATAGGCATGCACTAGCACGCTCGGCTAATTTTGTATTTTTAGTAGAGTTTCACCATGTTGGTCAGGCTGGTCCTGAACTCCTGACCTCACATGATCCGCTTGCTTCAGCCTCCCAAAGTGTTGGAATTACAGGCGTGAGCCACCATGCTTAGCCAGATTTTCATCTTTTAAAATTTCATCACCTGTAATCCCAGCACTTTGGGAGGTTGAGCTGGGTGGGTTGCAAGGTCAAGAGATCGAGGCCATTTTGGTCAACGTGGTGAAACCCCGTCTCTACAAAAATACAAAAATTAGCTGAGTGTGGTGGCACGTGCCTGTAGTCCCAGCTACTCAGGAAGCTGAGGCAGGAGAATTGCTTGAACCCGGGAGGTGGAGGTTGCAGTGAGCCAATATCGAGCCATTTCACTTCAGCCTAGGCAACAAGAGTGAAACTCTGTCTCAAAAAAAAAAAAAAAAAAAAAAAAAAAAGAAAAGGCCCGGCTCTGTGGGTCACGTCTGTAATCCCAGCACTTTGGGAGGCTGAGGTGGGTGGATCATCTGAGGTCAGGAGTTCAAGACTAGCCTGGCCCACATGGTGAAACCCTGTCACTACACAAAATACAAAATTAGCTGGGCATCATCGTGGCTTGCGCTGTAGTCCCAGCCGCCTGGAGGCTGAGGCAGGGAAATCACTGGAACCCAGGAGGAGGAGGTTGTGGTAGCAGAGATCATGTCACTACACTCCAGCCTGGGCAACGAAGTGAGACTATGTCTCAAAAAAACAAAAACAAAAACAAAATTCATCTAGCTTTCAGCTTCTTAGCCTTCTTTTGTGGAATGATTAGTTCACATTACCCAGTCTGCCATCACCAGAAGCAAAATATATATTTTTTTTCAGATGGAGTCTCGCTGTGTCTCCTAGGCTTGAGTGCAGTGGCGAGATCTCAGCTCACTGCAAGCTTTGCCTTCTGGGCTCAGAGGATTCTCCTGCCTCACCATCCAAAGTTGCTGGGATTACAGGTGCCCGCCACCACAACCTAGCTAATTTTTGTATTTTTAGTAAAGATGGGGCTTCACCATGTTGGTCCGGCTGGTCTTGAACTCATCACCTCAGGTGATTCACCCTTCTTGACCTCCCTAAGTGTTGGGTTTACAGGCGTGAGCCACTGCACCTAGCCTGAAGTTTTGGTTAAAATGCTTTACTGGGCCAGGCAAGGTGCCTTATGGCTGTATTCCCTGTACTTTGGGAGGCTGAGATGGGCAGAACACGAGGTCAGCCTGACCAACAGGGTAAAACCCCGTCTCTACTAAAAATACAAAAATTACCTGGGCATGGTGGCACGCACCTGTAATCCCAGCTACTCAGGAGGCTGAGATAGGAGAATCACTTCAACCTGGGAGGTGGAGGTTGCAGTGAGCTGAGATCTCTCCACTGCCCTCCAGCCTGGGGGAAAGAGAAAGGGTCTGTATCAAAAAAAAAAAAAAAAAAAAAAAAGCTTTACTGGAATTAAAGCCAAGTCATCTTGAAGTCATGATCATGACACTGTGGAAGAACTGGTGAGGTAGGATGAGACAGATTCTCAGATGCTATGCTGATTTGGGGCTGTGATGATTTTGGACCATAGACTATGATGAGTCTTCAAAAAGAGTGCAATAGTGTATTTTAATTTCTTTGGGTGGGTTCAAATTAATCTTCAGAAAGACAAAATGCAAATGCAGTCTTGTTAGAGCTTGTTGATGAGACTAGATTTTCCAAGTGCTTGAGGAATGCCTAACAAGGGAAAGGCAAAGCAAACTATTTTTAATGACCTTATGGCTCTGAATTGCTAAAAGGGAGTCAGTCCACCAGGCTCAGGCTACTTGGAGTAGAGGATCCTGTTTCAGTGACAAACTGGCTTTTCCCTTAATCTGCCATAAAATGATGGATCAGCATACATGTGGGAGCTGGGGCTAAGGGAGAAGGTGTTGTGCTTTGCCAAAGAAGCTACATTGTATAGTAAGGCCTGAGTCTTCCCTAGCCTTGGAAGGGAAATATTTAGGACACAGCAGCCAGTATCAGCTTAAGTGCCCTCTCTTCTTGCTTTGCCTATGGGAAACTGAGCAAAATTCCTTTTTGTGGAGTATACTTATCCAGAGAACCTTCACACCTTATAATGCATAAAGTGATAAAGGCTTGGAGATCTGAAGAAACCCAAGGTGAGATCTCTGGCTCTAGAAGAAACTCTGGGCAGCTGGCATGATTTACTTTTATCCGCTTCAAAGACTAGGGGATAAATTGAAGGAAAAGAGGGCATGACCCAGCAATCCACTGGTGTGAGATGTTGCTTTAAGCAAAGACTGCTGCTTCCCTTCCTGATTTTCCCCTGACCATACTCTCTCAGAGGTGTCTCCCAGCAACCACCAGAGTTGTGGTTAAGTACACCTAGCCAATCCAATAAATCTAAGGGAGACGCAGTCCACACAGCCTTGTACAACTTGTCATGTGAGTTACCATTCTGGAGAGACAAACTCAGGCTGGAAACTTATTTGAGATAGCTTATGAAAACAAAGATAATTTATAATAAGTTTACAGGCACTCTCATACAATCTAAGGCAGTAAAACAGCTAAGCATCAGAACAAACTGGACCAAAGACTTAAAACAGTTTTAAATGTTTAAGGACCAAAGCTCCTTTGTGTATTTGTTTCATGTGTTTCTCTCTCTCCCTCCGTCTCTCTCTCTTTCTCTCTGTGGACTAGCTTTTTCTACTTTTCATATGCAAATTTAAAAAATACAATTTCTGGCCAGGTACTATGACTGACACTTGTAATCCCAGCACTTTGGAGGGTCAAGGCAGGTGGATCACTTGAGGCCAGGACTTCAAGACCAGCCTGGCCATCATGGTAAAACCCCATTTCTACTGCAAATACAAAAATTACCTAGGTTTAGTGGTGCATGCCTGTAATCTCAGCTACTTGGGAGGCTGAAGAAGGAGAATAGCTTGAACCCGGCAGGTGGAGGTTGCAGTGAACTGAGATTGTGCCACTGCACTCCAGCCTGGGTGACAGAGGGAGACTCTGTATCTAAATAAATAAATACATACATACATACAATTTCTAAAATTTCCCAACATTACATGTCAGCAATTTGGAGAGGCACAGCTATCTCTTGTTCTCTTTTCCAATTCTGAAATCCAAGGTCAGATGCTTTCCCTGGTTCAGCTGACTATGGTTGTGGGGTAGGGACATGAAACAGAAATATCACATTAGGATCTAACCTTGAACTATGTAGATGGACAGCAGTTCACAGAAAAAGTGGCGGGGAGGTGGAGGCTGTTGCTGAACAGACATTCTAAAAGGGTTCCACCAAAGAAAGCTATTTGTTATATTTATGAACATCCTAGAAAATTCTTTCAACTGTGTCCATGAAGAAATTATGATTGATTGGTTAAAAGCTAACACACATGTAGATTATATAACTTCTTAAATTTGTATTTGGTATCTGAATCTATGTATTATTTTGGTGTATATAGAAAAATCCCAGATATTTCAAAGGCCATTATTAGAAAAATGTTAATGAAAAGGTTAATGGAAGCCTATATATTTAGTTCCTGTGAGAATGTCCAGTTTAACTTTCTTACTCTATTGGTGAAGAAACAGAACTGAAATCACAAGATTATAAAGATATTTTAAAGATGCATTTAGGTTTTCATTCTAAATGCTGAAAAAAGATATCCCGGTAAATAGTAGTAAAGAAATTAAGAAGTCTAAAACCCAGTAATGTAGTTGGCAGCCTGTTACAAAGATTTAGAGTATTCTAAAATAAAGTGAAAGAAAAAGGCTATTAATTTTTTTATATCAGAGTAGAAATAGTTTATTTTCATTATCAGTACTCTTATTTCAAATATATCTATTATCTAAGTTGATCCTTGCAAAGAGTCCTGATTCTTACGGAAAGGCAGTTGATTCATGGATCTCTTAGAGGAAAAAAAAAAAAAACTAGTTGGGTCTGTTACAGCTATATGAATCATGTAGAATGCTGCTTAAAGCTGTGTTTAGCACGGTTAAAGGAATATTTTTAGGGGAAACTATGAATCTACCTAAAGCTACCCAATTCACTTCTGTTCCAAGGGACTCATCTTTTCAGCATTTTGTTTAGCACGTTACAAAGGTACCCCATGTCTTCTAAACTATTAGCACTGCAGGAAGAATCTCTCCCAGAAAGAAATCCTTGAAAGTTTGGATTTCTCCTGAAAACCTGTATTTCTATCATTGTTTTAACTACCTTCTTGAATCCTTTTGATCCCGACCTACATGTCCTCTCTCCTTGGTTGCATTTAAATTTAACTGCATATAACCTTGCTCTTTTCCCTCTAATCCAACCTGTAAACAATATTGGGGTGGGGGGATATGTGATTTGTCAATTTTGTTCCCTCACTTCCTCCTCAAGAACTTTCAGTGGCTCCATATTGTCTTTGATTAATCTCAAATTTGATCTCAATTTAATCATTGCAGCCACTCTTCCTGAACTTTGGTGTTCCACAGTCTGACATATCTAGTTAGCTTTGTGTTCTAGTCTGTTTGTGTTGCTATAAAGGAAGACCCGAGGCTAGATAATTTAATAAGAAAAAAGGTTGGTTTGGCTCACAATTTTGCTTGCTGGAATGTTGGGCATCTGGTAAAAGCCTTAGACTGCTTACCCATAGGCAGAAGGGTAACGGGAGCCTTCATGTGCAGAAATCACATGGCAAGGGAGGCGGCAAGGGAGGTGTGGGGAGGGGCCAGGCTCTTTTTAACAACCACCTCTCAAGGGAAGTAATACCATGAGAACTCACCAACTCTTTCAGCAAGGAGGGCATTAATCTGTTTATGAATGATTCTCCCCCATGACCCAAATACCTCCCATTAGGCCCCACCTCCAACATTGGGATGAAATTTCAACATAAAGTTTGGAGGGGGGACAAGCATCCAAACTATAGCATTCTGCCTTTGCCCCCCTATAACTTATGTCCTTCTCACATTCAAATACAATCATACCCTCCTAATAGTCCCTAAAAGTCTTAAGTTGAGGCCAGGCATGATGGCTCATGCCTGTAATCCCAGCAGTTTGGGAGGCCAAGGCAATGGATTACCTGAAGTTGGGAGTTCGAGACCAGCCTGACTAACATGGAGAAACCATGTCTCTACCAAAAATACAAAAAATTAGCTGAGCGTGGTGGTTCGTGCCTGTAATCTCAGCTACTCAGGAGATTGGGGCAGGAGAATAGCTTGAAACTGGGAGGCAGAGGTTGCAGTGAGCTGAGATTGTGTCATTGCACTCTAGGCTGGGCAACAAGAGTGAAACTCCATCTAAAAAAAAGAAAAGTCTTAACCTGTTCCAGTATAAACTCAAAAGTCCAAAAGTCCGAAGTATCATCTCAGACTCAAGGCAACTTCCTTACAGCGTGAGCTTGTACAATAAAAAATAAGTTATATTCTTCCATGATACAATGGTTGTGCAGGCATTGGGTAAACATTCCCATTTCCCAAAGGGAGGAACTGGCCAAAAGAAAGTGGTAACAGGTCCCATATAAGTCTGAAACCCAGCGAGGCAGACAGTAATTCTTAAAACCCCAAAATAATTTCCTTTAACTTCATATCCCACATCCTGGGCCTAGTGGAGTGAGGGCTGGATCCCAAGGCCTTAGGCAGCCTCACTCTGTGGCTTTGCTGGGTGTAGCCCAAGTGACTGCTCTCACAGATTGGAGTCCAATGCCTGTGCCTTTTTCAGGCTGCAGTTGCATGTTGCTGGTGGCTCTATAATTCTGGGGTCTGGAGGGTGGTAGCCCTGCTCCCATAGCTCCAATAGATATTGACCAAGTAGAGGCTGTCCATGGTGGATCTGCCCCTATGGTAGATTTCTGCCTGCCTTCCCAGGCTTTCCAATAAATCCTCTGAAATCTAGGTGGGAGCTGCCAAGCCTCCAGCACTCTTGCATTATGGCCACCTGCAGACTTCACACCATAAAGCCACGAAAGCTTACCACTTACACACACCTGAGCAGTGGCTCAAGTGGCACCTGGGGACATTTGAGCTATGGCTGGAGCCGGAGTGGCCAGACTCAGACAGCAGCATCCTGGGGCAGCACAGGGCAGTGGCGCCCCAGGCTTGTCTTGCAAAATTATTTTGTTCTCCTAGGCTTCTGGGCTTGTGATGGGAGGGACAGCCTCAAAGGTGTCTGAAATGCCTTTGGTGCCGTTTTCCCAATGTCTTGGCTATTAGAACCTAGCTCCCATTTAGTCATGCTAATATCTCTCTAGGATGTGGTTGTTTGGCTGTACCCTTGAACTCCTCTCCTAAAAACACTCTTTCTTTGTCTTCCTCATGACCAGGCTGCAAATCTTCCACATTTTTATGCTCTACTTGGTTTTTAGTTACAATTTATAGCTTTAGGTTATTCCTTTGCTGCCATATCTTATTTACAATCAGATTTACAATTAAAAGCAGTGTAAACGAAAAAGTATCTGAGACAGGTCTCAATCAATGTAAAGGTTTATTTTCCTATGGTTAAGGACCATGGCCCACCACACCACCTCAGGAGGTCCTGAGAACATGTGCCCAAGGTGGTTTTATGTACAGCTTGATTTTATACATTTTAGGGAGACAGAAATTATAGACAAAAACATAAATCAATACATGCAAGGTATACATTGGTTTGGCCCAGAAAGGCAAGACATCTCCAAGTGTGGGCCTCCAGGTTATAGGTATATTCAAAGATTTCCTGATTGGCAAGTGGTTGAAAGAGTTAAGCTCTGCCTGAAGAGTTGAAGTCAGCTAGAGTTAAGATAAAGAGGTTGGCTGGGCACTGTGGCTCATGCCTGTAATCCTAGCACTTTAGGAGGCCAAGGTGGGCAGAACGCTTGAAGCCAGAAGTTCGTGATCAGCCTGGGCAACATGGTGAGACCCTGTCTTTCCAAAAAATTAGCTGGGCATGGTGGAGCACACCTGTAGTTCTTGCTACTCGGGAGGCTGGGGCAGGAGGATTACTTGAGCCCAGGAGGCAGAGGTTGCAGTAAGCCGAGATTGCACTACTGCATTCCAGCCTTGGTGACAGAGCCAGACCCTGTCTCAAAAAAAAAAAAAAAAGAAGATTGTGGAAGTCAAGGTTCTTTTCATGTGGATGAAGCCTCCAGATAGCAGGCTTCAGAGTGAATAGATGATGAATGTCTTTTATTAGAACTTAAAAGGTGTCAGACTCTCTGGAAGAGACTTGGTAAGGGAAACAGATTCTCTACAGAACACTAATTTCCCCCACAAGAGATAACATTACAGGGCCTTTTCAAAATGTCAAAGAAATATATTTTGGAATAAAATACATTTATTTCATTTTCTTTTATTTTTGAGATGGAGTCTTGCTCTGTTGTTCAGGCTGGAGTGCAGTGGCATGATCTTGGCTCATTGCAACTTCTATCTTCCTGGTTCAAGCAATTCTCCTGCCTCAGCCTCCCAAGTAGCTAGGATTACAGGTGCCTGCCACTACACCCAGCTAATTTTTTGTAATTTTAGTAGAGACAGGGTTTCACCATGTTGGCCAAGCTGGTCCCAAACTCCTGACCTCAAGTGATCTGCCTGCCTTGGCCTCCTAAAGTGCTGGGATTACAGGCATGAAGCACCGTGCCCAGCTGATAAAATACTTTTATGTCCTTTAGGTCTTGCTATCCATCATGTAATGCTATATCAGAGTCAGGTTCAAATTTGGTATTTTATTGCTTATATGACTTTTGTCAGTCATATAATCTCTGTTTTAATGTTAGTGCTGGTCATTTGTGTCTAAATTCCAAAGGGGGAGGGTGTAATTAGGCATGTTGGACACCCTGTCATCCTGTTATTACGGCATGAAATAGTTTTTCAGGTTTCCTAGGGATCTCCTTGACCAACAGGCCCATTCAGTTGGTTGGAGAGGCTCAGAATTTTAGTTTTGGTTTCTAGCAGCTACGCCACTTCTTGAATGCTGCGTTGCTTAGAATTTCTTCTGCCAGCTGGGCATGGTGACTCATGCCTGTGAGAGGCAGGGACTTTGGGAGGCTGAGGCAGGCAGATTACTTGGACTCAGGAGTTTGAGACGAGCCTAGGCAACATGGTGAAACTCCATCTCTACAAAAAATACAAAAAAATTAGCCAGGCGTGGTGGCATGTGCTTGTAGTCCCAGCTACTCTGGAGGCTGAGGTGGGAGAATGACCTAAGCCCAGGAGATAGAGGTTGCAATGAGCTGCGATTGTGCTGCTACACTGCAGCCTGGGTGACAGAGCAAGACTCTTTCTCAAGAAAAAAAAAAAAAAAAAAAAATTTCTTCCTCCAGATATCCTAGGTCATCACTCTTAACTGCAGCTTTCCATAAATCCATAGGATGTGGACACAACACAGCCAAGGCTTTTGCTAAAGCATAACATGAAGCCCTTTGCTCCAGTTCCCAATAAGTTTCTCATTTCCTTCTGAGACCTCAGCATTGCCTTTACTGTCTATATTTCCATGAGCATTTCGGTCAAAACCACCGAACCAATCTCTAAGAAGTTCCAAACTTTCCCTCATCTGCCTATCTTCTTCTCAGCCCTCCAGGTTCTTCCAGCCTCTGTCCAATGCCCTGTTCCAAAGTTGCTTCCACATTTTCGGGTGTCTCTACAGCAACACTTCACTACTTGGTACCAGTATTCTGACTTTGTGCATTTTGCATTGCTTTAAAGGAATACCTGAAGATGGGTTATTTACAAAGAAAGAGGTTTATTTGGCTCATGGTTCTGCAAACTTGTACAAGAAGCATGGCACCAGAATTTGCTTCTGGTGAAAGAAAAAACTTCCACTCATGGTGGGAAGTGAAGGGGAGCCTCCATGTGCAGAGATCACATGGCGAGAGAGGAAGAATAAGAGGAGGGGAAGGTGCCACGCTCTTTTTAACAGAGGTACATACTTTTGAGGGAATTAGTAGAACGAGAATTCACTCACTCCCACCCCTGCCAGGCAGGGCATTAATCTATTCATGAGGGATCATGAGAAGAGGTGGAATTAAAAGAAAATACAACATACACATCTCATTAGGCCCCACCTCCAACACTGGGATCAAATTTCTTTTTCTTTTTTTTTTTTTTTGACACGGAATATTGCTCTGTTGCCAGGCTGGAGCGCAGTGGCGCGATCTCAGCTCACTGCAACCTCCGCCTTCTGGGTTCAAGTGATTCTCCTGCCTCAGCCTTCCCAAGTAGCTGGGACTACAGGCACATGTACCATGCTCAGCTAATTTTTGTATTTTTAGTAGAGACAGAGTTTCACCATGTTGGCCAGGATGGTCTTGTTCTCTTGACCTCGTGATCCTCCCACCTTGGCCTCCCAAAGTGCGCCCAGCCGGGATCAAATTTCAACATGAAGTTTGAGAGAGTGAACATCCAAGCTATAGCACCTTGTTTCTCGTTGTTTTCTAATATTTGTCCTTTATCCCAGAAAGTAGGGGGTAAAAAGATGAGTTCTTGGTGCTTTAAGCAGTTGTGATCAGCCTGTACTATCAAATTTTATTCAATTTATTCTTCTGTTGAGGCTTGTATGACTTCCTTAAGATACAATGGCAGAGATAGCCATATGGGTCGTAAAATCAAGGACAGACAGACCAGCTTTCTGCTAGGAATTTGCCTTGGGGAAATCCCTCATCTTTGACTTTTCTCGTCCTATGACTTTTTTTTTCTTTTAATTTCACCTCCTTTCCAAACCTGGCACTATTTCTTTCCAATCTTTATCCTTGTCCTTACTGTTTTGAAGTTGGCTCTTAAGCCTGTTTATCTTTGCAATCTGTCTCTGCATTGCCTTGTTGGTAGTTGTTTTTGTCCTTAGTCATGATTCCCAGAACTTTGCTGTGGGATGCTTTTGATGCTCCTCCCTTTGACTGTTAGAAACCACGAGAGCTCAGGCAAGTGGCCACATGCTGCAGTGGTTAAGAGCACAGGCCCTGTAGCTGAACTTGAAACTCAGCACGACAGCATGCTGGCTGTGACTAAGGCAAGTTAAATGATCACTCTGTGTCTTGATTTTCTTATCTATACAATGGAGCTAGAATAGTACCCCCTCATAGGGATGTTGTGAAGTTTCAGTGAGTTAATACAGATATAATGATTAGTTGTTATTCTCACCGTAGCCATTCTGCCTCCATTAAATCCAATCATCAGTACTACCGATCTTTATTTTGTTTTGGACATGGCCAGGTCCTGAACTGAATTGGTTTTTCTCAGGTCAAATTTAAATCTATCCTCCTTTCCTTTTTCTCAATGCCAAATTGTTCTTCAGTTTCCATCTCTAGCCCCATACCCTTTGATTTCTCTTGCCCACATGGATGGTTACCTTTTCTGAAATGGCATGGCCCTTACTGTGCTAGCCACCTATTTTCATGTCAAATATTTACACCGACCAGTGTTATCACTTAATTTTTACATCTATGTCTTAATTTCTCCAACCAAATTTAAGACTTGGTGCCAAGAATCAAATCTTGTACTTTTGAGTGATTCAAACCCTACAAAACAGTAGATACTGAATAAGTGTTTATCTGAATGAATTGTTTGAATAACCAGAATTCTCTTAAAGAGACTAGAAGTTTTCCAGGTGGTCTTGGGGGTATGGGCTTTAGAAGAGGAAGCTTGATAGATGAAAATTTCCAGATCAACGGCATTCCATGTACTTCTCAGAAACAAGGTATGACTAGACTGAAGGATCTGAAGTCGGGAAGAACCTTCTTGGCATCAGTTTATGCCCTTAGCAAGAAGTGAGGTCATAGGCTCTATTAGCATATATAGTGAAAAACTGAAAGAGGATGTAAGAGGATTATTTAAAAAAACAAAACAAAACAACAACAACAAAAAAACCTGGGTGAGGTATTTGCAATACTAGAGCCAAAGAATCTGACATAAGAGGCTGGGTGCGGTGGCTCACTTCTGTAATCCCAGCACTTAGAGAGGCCAAAGTGTGTGGATCACTTCAGGCCAGAAGTTTGAAACTAGCCTGGCCCACTTGGTGAAACCCCATCTCTACTAAATATATTATTTTTTAAAAATTAGCTGGGTGTGATGGCACACGCCTGTAATCCCAGCTGCTCCTGAGGCTGAGGTGGGAGAATCACTTGAACCCAGGAGGCGAAGGTTGCAGTGAGTTGACCTCGTGCCACTGCAGTCCAGCCTGGGGAAAAAAAAAAAAAATTCTGATCCAGGCACTGACTAATTCACCCAGTCACCTTTCCTCTTCAGGCCTCAGCCTTCTAATGTGTAAAACGAAAATATGCACTAGACCTTCACTTGGTTTCCTCTATGCAATAATTTTTTTAAAAAATGAAGGCATCATGTTACATTTCATCTTTATGTTTACATTTTATCTTGTGAGTTTACCTTTGAGCCTTGACGCAAGGATTTTTCTCATTAAACTAGTTTCTCTCCCATCTCAACCAGTGACATCACCATCCACTAATTGTTTAAGCCAAAAATTTGGAACTTTTCCTTGATTCCTCCTCCTCTTGTTCACATCTTCCATCTTCTTCATGAGCAAATTCTGTCCATTCATCCTTAAATATAGTTCCCAAATCTATCTCCTGCATCTCAGGTCTATGTACTTCTTCCCATCTCTCCTGCTACTAGGCTATACAGAGCTACAACCACTTTCCTTATAGATTATTGGAATAACCTTCTTATTGGTCTTCGTATTTTCACTCTGACTCTCTGATTCCCCTCTGATCAATTTTCAGCAATGCAGCCAGGATTTTCTTTTAAAAATATAAGTTTGGGCCAAGCATGTTGGCTCACACCTGTAATCCAAGCGCTTTGGGAGGCTGAGGTGGGCGGATAATCTGAGGTCAGGAGTTCAAGACCAGCCTGGCCAACATAGCAAAACTCCATCTTTACTAAAAATACAAAAATTAGCTGGGCATGGTGGCAGGTGTCTGTAATCCCAGCTACTCCGGAGGCTGAGGCAGGAGAACCACTTGAACCTGGGAGGTGGAGGTTACAGAGAGCCGAGATCACATCATTGCATTCCAGCCTGGGTCACAGACTTTCTTTTTAATTTTTTAATTTTTTAAGAGAATGGGCTCTCTATGTTGCCCAGACTGGTCTCTAATTTGTGGGCTCAAGAGATCTTCTCATCTTAGCCTCTCAAGTACCTGGGACTACAGATATGTGCTACCACACCCAGCGACTTTCCTCCATAAATGCTTCAATGTTTTCTTTTTGTGCTTAACGTAAAGTTTAAATTCATGTCCAGAGCCTATAGGATGTCATATGACGAGGCCTCTCAAGGTATAACCCTGGATACTCTCCACTTCCCTCAAGCCATGTTTTTCTCCTCTTAATTCTTCAAACACACCACATTCTTTCGTAACTCAGGGTCTTTGAGCTTGCTGCTTCTTCCAGGTGGAATGATCTTAGCCCTGCCCTTTCTTGTTGTTTTTTAACTTGTTTTTTTATTTCAATAGGTTTTGGGGAAACAGATGTTTTTGGTTACATGAATAAGTTCTTTAGTGGTGATTTCTGAGACTTTGGTGCACCCATCACCTGAGCAGCGTACACTGTACCCAATGTGTAGCTTTTTATCCTTCACCACCCCCCCAGCTCTTTCCCCAGAGTCCCCAAAGTTCATTGTATCATTCTTATGCCTTTGCATCATTATAGCTTAGCTCCCACTTATAAGTGAGAATATACGATGTTTGGTTTTTCATTCCTGTGTATGTATGTATATGTATATATATATCACATTTATTTATCCACTCATTGATTAATGGGCATTTGTAGCCGTGTGCTTTGAATCTTATGCTTCAGAATTAATACTTTGCAATTATATTAATTTTTTTAAAGATAAAAACCTTTTGTATATGTATTAGTCTGTCACAATAATGTATAATAATATTATGGTTTCTGTTTTTATGACTTAACTTTGGCAAACTGGTCAATTATTTCATTAAAACTGATCTTTTTTTTTTTTTTTGAATAATCAGGTTCCATAGACAGTTTAACCAGATTTGTCAACTGTTTTTTTTTGTTGTTGTTGTTGTTGTTTTGTTTTTGAGACATGGTCTCACTCTGTTGCCTAGGCTGGAGTACAGTGGTGCAATCTTGGCTCACTGCAACCTCTGCCTCCAGGGTTCAAGAGATTCTCATGCCTCAGCCTCCCAAGTAGCTGGGATTAGAGGGATCTGCCACCATGCCTAGCTAATTTTTGAATTTTTAGTACAGATGGAGTTTCACCATGTTGGCCAG